>VYXH01005044.1:549231-614267 GCA_013397275.1 Burhinus bistriatus | reverse complement strand
GGGGGGAGGAATGAACTGAAGGAAACATTTACTTTTTAATAAAGCCAAAGATGAAATTTTGGGTTTTACTTTTAAGCAATAGGCATTGCAAAATATTATACTGTATACAGACTCCAATAAATAAGGCATCAGACCCTAAATTGACATACTTTGTTGGTGGCAAAGACAATAGTAAACTGTTTTATCACTGAGAGCAGCCAGCACTACATTTGGTTGTGACATGCTCTCATGCACTTATGCTTTTTCATATTCAGACACTATATACCTGTCCTTTGAAGCAGACTATTCAATTCATCATCCAACTTCACATTCACAGTTTTAAAGATACTTCAGGCAAAGGGTGTTCTCTCAGTTGATCTATTTGTTGTTGCAGCACCAGTACATTTCCTATGCATAACCCATTACTTAGGGCCAAGAGAATAATACAAATGAAAAAAAAAAGATTGTACGACATTCTCCAAGATCCTCATAAACCTATCCAGCTGCATCACAAGCAGCTTTTACATACCTCAAAGACAACCCTAAATTTGTCAAAGTCTTAATACCCTTGCACATCTTTAACTGACTTATTCCAAAAAGCAAGGGAGAAGAATGTTTCCTCTAACATTACTAAGCAAGATCCACAGAGTAGCTGCAGAGCTCACAACTATTTTGTGCAGATGGGTGGTTTAGCTAATATTTTGAGCGCACTTACTTTCTCTTTTTGATGTCCAGGCTTAATAGTTGCATAAGACCATTATTTTAGGTTACCCAACAAGTAATCTGTATATGTAATTGTCACAGACTTTCATTACAGAAACAAAAGAAAAAGAAGTTAATACAAATTTCCAGACTTTGTCCAAATTCTAGCTTACATTAAAAATAGTGCGTGCATGCACGTGTATGTGTACGCACACACACACGTAGACAAACCATACTGGGATCCCAAAAACTTGCCTATTGGATTCTCAAAGTTATCGCTTCAGTTCATGTAGTTAAATATCTATCATGAAAGTGGACCTGCAATAATTTTATCCGCTATGCAATTGCCCAAAGACAGAAGGAAGTACTCAAGACCTTTCCAGACTTTGTCAAGAAAGCATAACACATATTCAAAAGGACAATTTCGAGTTGTGCGACAAAATAATTTTTCTTGACTGTTAAGCCCCACATCTGGTCAAAGCTGCTTTAGCTAAAGTTTTAAGTTTTCAGAAATGTAGTGACACAGACTGTCCAAATCTAGTCTCAATTATTTATTAAGTGAATTAGATGTGACAGAAGTTTGGCTTGACTATCCAGAGGAATTGCACTTTTTAAGACTAGTGCCAACAAATTATTTATGGATGACATTTTTTCAGATTTTAATTTTCCCATTTCAAGCTACAAAGAGAAGCACCAATGCAGACAATTCACCTGTTCAGTGAAAATGGAAGCGCAGGATGAAGCTACTGTCTGTGTGTTATGCCAGTGAAGTTAGCTGCTGGAGAATTAACCTGTGCAACACATAGGAAAGAATAGTACTATTTTACCTACCCTAGTATTAGGATTTGTGACACATTTCCACCACCACCACCACCAAGATATATTTGTGATCATGATCAATGCAAGCATAGGCTATTTTGCAGTATCGCAGCTCATCTCTAGACTAGATTAACCAAGATGCTCCAACTCAGAAGCTAGTCGCCACAGCTGACTTCATAAAAACAACATAATTCAAAAGGCCCAAACTAGTGAGAAAGCAGTTAGCTTGGTCCAGAAGTCAAAGCCCAAGTCACTAAACAGTAGTTCATTTCTAACAAACCTCCCAGGGCCTGACTCCATGCAGGAATGACAGGTTAGAGAGCCAGCTCTTCACTTCTGTGCATCTCAGTTTCTGCATTTTTAGAAAAAGAGACTGCAGGCAAGAAAGTAAGTATATTACCATTATTTAGGTATTTAGTTGCCTATTTAAAAATAAAGGAGGAGGAGGGGATTAAGTGACTTGGTAGTAAGATTTCATATGAATCCACATATTTTATTTGTGAAGTTCCAATATAAACGTTAAGTGTGAGTTTTTTCTTAAAAGCCAACAATTTCTGCAAGTAGTCCCTTTACCTATGAGTTCTGCTCATAGTCCAATAGCTATAGTTACAAATTTATGCCAGTTTGTCCCTCCCACAAAAGCACAACCTAAATGACACTGTAGCAGCCTTCTAGGAAACAAGAGGGAGGTTGACTTCATTATTGATTTTTGCACCCATTTGTATGAGTGTAAGAATTCATGCTTGCTGGCACGTTTTGCCACCGGCATGTGTTTATTCTACTTTAGGAAGAAAGATTAAGATATGCAACATGAAAACAGAATATTTAACAATATTACAGTACTCAGCATTAACAGTCATTTAAAACCAAACAAACTTAGGTTGCACAGGAAAAAAAAAATTTCTTCATGCTTTTTTAGCTACTTCCCGTTCAGTCTTTACTGTCAGCTCTCAATTTCAATGGCAGTCAGCTAGTACTACCCAATTTCCTCAACCTATATAAGGAAGTATCTTTATTCTGTCTTCAGTGTATCTGTCGTACTTCCTTGTTCTCACAGGAAAATATGAGATAACAGAGTGACAAGACAAGTCTTTATTTTTTTAATTATTTTATTATGTCATTAATGGTAATTTGTTGTTATGTTAATTCCTGGTAAGCTACATGGGAAGAGTCTCATGAAAGGTCCAATACAGCACTCTGTTGAGTCCACTCTGGTCGTTTTCATTAAAGCTTTGCAAGTTTCAACTCAAGTTATTCAAAGGGTTTTAATCTTTTATTTCTACAAATAAAAGTAAAATATAAATATAATTACATTCCTCAAAGAGTTCAAGCTTACAGTTTACTTCAAAAAATTATTCAAATACAATTGCAAAACATTCAACAAAATCTCATGATTTTGAGGAGATGAACAAATCACCTTCTCATGGTTAGACAGTCCCAAGGCAAGAGATTTAGAAATCTTATACACCTGATACCACACGGAATTAATTTTCCAGTGGGAGATAATGTGCTCTTCCATGAACTATCTGGCAGTGTTGAACAGTGCATGAAATTGAAAATGAGCACGAACTTACTAATCAAAAGCAATGATAAACCTTGCTCTCTAGCAGGACAATTCACGAAGCTGCACTCTGAAACCCTCTGGCTTAAATATAATAACCCTATAATCAGTTTTTTCAGAGCTACCTTATAATCAGGTGTTCTTCCTCACGTCAGCACTTTGTAACACAACTATTTTAGTTTTATTGACAACTTTCAATAAAGAATTTCAGCTACTTCTGAAGCTTTGGTTCTGCACCTCTTGCCTATATGTTCTGTCTTTCAAGATCTGAACAAAATCTACAAGGTAGACCCTATGTGGATCCGCTACTTATGATGTGAAATTCAGAACTATCAATGGAATTTATTTTTTTTCTTTACAGCAAACACTAGTTTTTATTACTGCTGTATCAGTTTTCAAGGGCTGTTTTCCAGCAATAGAAATTTATGAGTAATTACCATTTTTCATAATACGCCACTTCATTATTTCCTTTAAAAGATAGCTCACAGTAATATGAGGAACAGTGACAAATCACAGAAATAGAAAATTAGTAGGACCTTGGGAAAAAAAGTACAGATCATTTATAAGTTTTCCTTGATTTTTTTTTTTTTTTTAACATTTTGTCACTGCTTGCTTTTTAAGGAAATTGTATTGTTCTGCCAGGAGATCTCTGCATAAAAAATATCAAGAGATCCACAAAATCACAAGATTGAGTAAATTTACAGTCAGAAGGAAGACAGTGGGATTCATAATTTTCACATCTGACTGTAATGAAAAAGTAAGACAGGCAAAGCAGTGAAGAAGATCAGCTGCCAAATCTCACCATAACCCTGCAAACAGCATATATGGTGCTGGAGGGGAAAAAAAAACCCTAAATCTTTCTTTTTCACATTTTCTTACAAGGTCTTTCCCATAACCATCATTCTCCTTTTCTGTCAAACCATGTTAATCATCAAAGGCACTGCACACGGACCTTGTTCAGTCAGATTATTACTGCTTCTAGCTTGTCTGAAAGCATGTAGAATGCACAGAACTGAACAGCCAGGATCAAGGGGAGCTCTCAGGCAAGTAGAAAAATGTCTTGAAACATTTCAGGTAGACATATTTCAAGCATAAAGATTTAGTCTGAACTCTTGGCACTTGAGAGCGAACAGAGTACCTGCCCCCTACCTGCTACACAAATCTCTGTCCTTATCCCACTTTCTCGTGTCCCAAATAACAACAAATAAGCAGGGAAATTGTTGCAACAAAAAGGGAGACGCCCTCTCAAGTAAAAAACAAAACAAAAAGAGAAGCCACCTTCATTGTACTCTATTACGCAACATATATTAGCTCTCCAGGTTGTACTTAGAAGTTTTTACCAGCACCAGGAATATTCAGTGCACTCAAACTGAAATGGAAGGGAAAAAAAAATAAAAGTGCATCTGCCTTTACTTCACTAAGGCAAAGAGGTTAATACACAGCAGGGCCAGCAGAGACTTTAAGAGGCAGTCTGTTAAGAAAACTGTCTCAGATGGGTACACAAGAGTTGCCTTCAGTTCAGGATTTTTCTCTGCAGAACTAGTATCAAAGAAATTATCACAAGCAACGTTAAAACTGTTTGAATATCAAACCCCAGAAGGGAATGTTGTAAAATTTGGGAACAAGTCTAGGAACAAGCTTTTCACATTACTGTACAGATGACTTCTCTGAGGATTGATGATCATTCATAGCTATTGGACAAAAACACAGAAAGTGTCATGAGAGCAGTGTCTACATCACATTTCGCCCTAGGCACCAAGCTGTAGTCACACTTCCTCTCATACTGTTTTCCCCCAAAGAGCTAAGCTTCTCCAGAGGGGTTAGGGGGTGGTATCCCTTTCTTCACACCTTCATGCCGTACCACAAAGCTTAGTCATTAGGGTACTCACCAAGGACATGGAAATACCATTTTGAAATCCCTTCAAGCAGGGCAAGAAGTCATCTTCTTCCTAACAAAAAAATGTTTCAACCACTTGACTGATACACTAAGCATGAGTAATCCACACACACAAGCTTTTCCTCTTCAGAATAGGGAATTAGGTATCTACAATCCAGGTTTTGAAACCCCGGTGCTCAAAGAAACCCTAACCTTGCTAACCTAAAATTTAGCACTCCTCTAGTAATTATCTCTGTGTAGCAATATACTGTCCATGCTGGCACGAAGGCAACCCCTGTTCAGCTGTTTCTCTCATGACAATGATGATGAAAAAGTCATCCATTCCTAAATAGTCTATCTAGCACCGAATAAAGACAGACCATTTAAGCTCTCAGCTAACACAGAGCTTCCAATGGATTCCCCTTAAATCTTCAGCTCAGGACCTGACAGAAAGAAAAGGAAAGTAAGATTCAAGTTGTTGCAATTAAAGGCTTTTAATTCCCTGCTGCATAGAATAAGAAGTGAATCTAAAGGACAGCATTACTCAAAGTAGCTGAGAGACACTTAGGACTCCTAGAAAAAAATAAAAACCATCTCCTTATCACAAGCTGCTTAATATTCTAGAAAGAAATGGGTAGAGGTGCAGCAGCAGGCTAAAACCAGGACAGTGAGGGCAAGTGTGAAAGAACTGAAGAGGGAACATGGCTCTGCATTGTGCAGGGCAGTGTGACCAAGCCAGGGAGCTCACAGATGGATTAAATGAATAAAAGTGTGCTCTAATTAAGTCCATCCTTCACAGTTTTTTTTTCTTTCTTTATGGTCAGAGTCAAAAATTAGCTGTTCTTTCACTTGACGTGAAAAAGAGGTAAGGAACATATGCAGTAGTTTGTGAAATTTGATAGTAAGCAGTTTACTAGCTTTGTACACATGCTGAAATCACTTTAAGCTGGTTTATCTGCACATTTGCTGGCTCACAGAATTTGCACTTGCAAAAACAGCTATAGCTCCTATCTTGTAATGGGATCTGTGCAGTGGGCTCTCCTGCAAAGCATCTTATTAAAACTTAATTTCTGTGTAAGCAGATCTTTTTGGCTGAATAGCCTTCATGTTCACAAGCTGTACAAGGGAAAAAGCATCTGTAAATAAAAGAAGTTAAAAACTCTTCTGGAAAATTCAGAAGACACTGTAAACTGTCCAAGCCAATTATCACTTGTTTACTTCTGCACAAAACAGCACAGGATTTTGAATTCAGCACAAGCAGGGGAAGAGCAAACAGACAGCAGATCTGCCGTTTCCCAATGATATCAACGGTCTGATTCAGCCCCACATTGTTTAACATGAACATCTGCTTCGTAGCAATTAAATTCAGCATAGACACGTGGATTCTAGAAATCCTAACAGTTAACAGTATGTTTACTTTAAGCCAAATATAGGTAAATATTTCTGGCTCGTAAGGACTGAATGAAGGCTTGTATGCTCAACCTTGTATGCAACCCGAATGACCAACAAGTCACCCTCATATTGTTTGTGAATGTGAAAAAAATACAGAAATGCTAAAATATCAAAGATAATTTTGAAAAGTGTATGCAATTTCTGCTTTTGTTTTTTTCAGTCACTTTAAACCCAGTAGTTCTGTTTATGGCTTCCAAGGAAAAATAAATGCCATATACAATAGTACTAGCTAAGATTACACAGGATTACGGAGAGAAAACTGCAGAGCACTAGCAAGGGGAAAAGGGGATGGAGTCATAACCTTACAGGGGCTGAGAAATAAAACTCATAAGGCAGAACCAATTGGAAACATCTGAGACGGTATCTAGAAAACCAAGCAGGGAGAAGCACAGAGATAACTGGAGCTGACCAAAACAGCACGTCTAAGTTGAAAAAGTTGCTGTTCTTGTCACTGGAGTTAGCAGCCTAATGCCGTCCTAATTTATTTATTAATTTACCTTTTGTTATATTAAACTCATATCTTAGTTAAAAGCTCTGAATCAGATCTCTTCAATCATCTTACCATCTACATGGTTCCAAGAGTAGACAAAGAAATAGGTGAGTGTAAGGAAAGGAAGTGAACTACAAAATATTGTCAATCTGAGTATGCCAGCACAGGTCAAACTTTCCAGGTATCTATCAGACAAATAAAACAAATTCAGACAAAAAAAATCTCATTATTGAGAAAGCTGAGCTATAGGAAAGGAGGAGAAAGAAGTGTTAGTTATTTTTTAAATTCTCCTGGCTTTACCTGTTTACAGTTTTTTAAGACTGTCAGCCATCAGATTTATAGAATACTGCCCTTCCAGGAAAAAAAAAAAATGTGGGTTTCACATGACAAACCAAAAGGAGATACATCTCTTCAAAAAGATTTTTTTTTAGCAAAAAATTTTAACAGCAGAACCTGTTACATATGTAAATATGAACAGAAGTTTAGATCTTATCCAAAACTGAGATTAATTTGTCTCTTCAAAGAACTGGAAAACAAATCATAGAATCATAGAATAGTTTGGGTTGGAAGGGACCATTAAAGGCCATCTAGTCCAGCCTCCCCTGCAATGAGCAGGGACATCTTCAACTAAGATCTGGTTGCTCAGAGCCCCATCCAACGTGATCCTGAATGTTTCCAGGGATGGGGCATCTACCACCTCTCTGGGCAACCTGGGCCAGTGTCTCACCACCTTCAGTGTAAAAGATTTCTTCCTTATGTCTAGTCTAAATCTACCCTCTTTCAGTTTATAGCCATTACCCCTTGTCCTATCACAACAGGCCCTACTAAAAAGTTTGTCCCCATATTTCCTGTAGGCCCCCTTTCAGATACTGGAAGGCTGCTCTAAGGTCTCCCTGAAGCCTTCGCTTCTCCAGGCTGAACAACCCCAACTCTCTCTTCCCGTCTTCACAGGAGAGGTGTTGCATCCCTCTGATCATTTTTGTGGCTCTCCTCTGGACTCCCTCCAAGAGGTCTACATCTTTCCTGTGCTGAGAGGTCCAGAGCTGGACGCAGTACTCCAGGTGGGGTCTCACAAGAGTGGAGTAGAGGGGCAGAATCACCTCCCTCGACCTGCTGGCCATGCTGCTTTTGATACAGCCCAGGATGCGGTTGGCTTTCTGGGCTGAGAGCACACGTTGCCAGCTCCATTTCTCTCCAATTTAGAGACAAGGATGTTGTGGAGGAACGTGTCAAAGGCCTTACAGAAGTTCAGATAGATGACATCCATAGCTCTTCCCTTGTCCACTGATGTAGTCACTCTATCATAAAAGGCCACCAGGTTGGTCAGGCAGGACTTGCCCTTGGCGAAGCCATGCTGACTGGCTTGAATCAACTCCCTGTCCTCCATGAGCCTTAGCATAGCTTCTAGGAGGATCTGTTCCACGATCTTCCCAGGCACAGAAGTGAGGCTGACAGGTCGGTAGATCCCAGGGTCCTCCTTTCTACTCTTTTTTAAAATGGGTGCCATGTTTCCCTTTTTCCAATCCCAGGGGACTTCACCTGACTGTCCTGACTTTTCAAATATCATGGAGAGTGGCTTGGCAACTACATCTGCCAGTTCCCTCAGTATTCTGGGATGCATCTCCTCAGGTCCCATAGATTTCTGTATGTTCAGGTTCCTCGGGTGGTCACAAACCTGATCTTCTTTTACAGTGGGAGGGACTTAGCTCCCCCAGTCCCCATCTTGCGGTCCATCCACTCAGGAGGTGTGTGAAGACTGAGGCAAAAAAGTTGTTGACTACCTCAGCCTTCTCCTCCTCCGTTGTTACCAGTTTGCCAGTCTTGTCCATCAGGGCATATGCTTTCTTTGACCTTCCTTTTCTGGCTGACATACCTGTAGAAACCCTTCTTATTTTCTTTGCATCCCTCGCCAAGTTCAGCTCCAGCCACGCCTTGGCCTTCCTGACCCCATGCCTACACAACTGGGCAGCATCCCTATACTCTTCCCAGGATGCCTGTCCCTGCTTCCACTGCCTGTGCATTTCCTTCTGTCAATCGTGATCATCGAATCATAGAATCACAGAATTGTTAAGGCTGGGAGGGACCTGTCCAGGCCATGAGCAGCCAGTTTCTCCAGGAGAATGCTGTGGGAAACTGTGTCAAAAGCTTTACTAAAATCCACGTAGATGACATCCACAGCTTTTCCCTCATCCACTAAGCGGGTCACCTTATCATAGAAGGAGATCAGGTTTGTCAGGCATGATCTGTAATCTAGCATAATTTTTTTGGTCTACTTCACTATCATATGAATTTTATGAAGGATATAACATTTTTCATGAGATCAGGCCTTCAAGCACACCTCAATAAGTGCAGGGTATCCACTGTTTAATGGTCTTGTGGCAAACAGTATCAACTATTAAAAGATGCTGAAGGAACCTAAACAACATTAGTAAGTTATAGGGTAGCACCTTGGAAACTGGAGTTGTCACTTGATGAAGTATTGCTTAGCAAAATGTTTTGAAGATTACTATAATAATGTAAGCACAGATCTTAAAAGAAACAAGGATATTGTGGATTCATCCAAACACCAGAGAGAAAAAATAGAAAATGCACTAAAATAAATAATCGGGAGTTTAAAGCTATGTAGCTACAAGTCATCATTTGCATTTATGTGTGCACAAAAAACATTGCTTTTAGGGTAACTCTGCTCAATGCTATGAAGTTATTACTGAAGAAAAGTCAAAAATAAGAGGAGAAATATGTTCTATTGTCCACTTTCCCATAGAACAGGAAGGAAAAGATGCAAAAGCAGAGGGGGGATCAAATAGAGCAATGAACTGAACTGAGAAAAACCAACGCGTGCTATAAAACCCAGGAGATCTGCACTGGCCCTGACCTTATAACCCAATATTTAGATATTGTTCCCCTGTGCTTTCTTTGATTATGTGCATTTGTATACTGAAGAGACACTAAAGAAAATAGACTGCATAGACTAGCCTCACAAAAACACTGAAATCTTTCTACACATTTTTTATTTTCATCCAATCTCTAACTATACTTCACAGGTAAACCGGAAAATGCCCACAGCTCACTCTAGATTTTAAGACGCTGGCATGTGTTGCGATCTCTTTAAGAACACCTGAAGAGTCAAATGAAACGTGTGTTCTGAGTACAACCTCATTGAGATGCCACTTGCTCCCTGATGTTATGCATTTTTCATAAGCAGAGGCATTTTTAAATGACCACTAGCACAGCAGTCAGAACAATTTCTTTTCTTTTTAGGAAAAGATTGCCTTTAAAACTGAAGTAAAAAGTTAGAAATAATTTTATATTAAAGCCCCAAAGAACAATTAGCATATTCTTAAAGAAGAATAGGCAGATATATTTCTTAAATAGCTGACACATTTCCTCAGAGGTATTTCTACTGCACAAGGGCGATAATTAGATGCCACTTTAAAAAAGCATTATGTTAAACACAAACTAATGAATGCATCTTTACGTCAAGTAGATTAACCTTAATATGTTTCATTTTTATGCAAAAATCACAATGAGTATCTGGAGGTTCATAATTTCCTCTGATGCATAAA
This sequence comes from Burhinus bistriatus, assembly GCA_013397275.1. Classification (NCBI taxonomy): domain Eukaryota; kingdom Metazoa; phylum Chordata; class Aves; order Charadriiformes; family Burhinidae; genus Burhinus; species Burhinus bistriatus. Next base: position 603,822 of record VYXH01005044.1, on the reverse strand, counting down.
ACTGTGAAAGAAGCATGTCTCAAATCTGATTTCATAAAGAAAAATAGCAGCTGCCACTATGTAGGTTATTGGCAAATCTCATATACAGGAGGAGTTTCTCCCAGCTGTGTATTAACTACCTTGCTATCTATGTGTATACAGGTGCTCATAGTCAAACTTACTTTTATCTGTTACTAAGTGAGAACATTAACTGCATGAGAGTCAGGAATTGTCAAATTACATCTCAGTGTTATCAATCCGGATTAAACTCATCTTTAAACAGCAAACCTTGCAAATGTTTCAAGTGACTTCAAATTTTCTAAAGCTTTAAGCTACAGGATAATACTGGTATTTATAAAGGAAGTAGTTATTTTGTTAGAAGTAGATTTTTTTAAATTTCTTTCATTCTGACGTGGACAGAAGAGCCTACATGTAAGAAAAACAAATTACATGACAAGATTAAAACCTGTTATGTTGTAATACTTGCTTATCTGATATTTGTTCATATAAGAATATTGAGATCTATTTCATAATAGCAGAATATTATGTTCTGTAGAAATAATGGTCCTTTTTAGTCTTCTCAAAATAATTTCATTCAATTTTTTACGAAAGGTCATTCCATTTTACCACAAAAATAAATCCCCAAAATACAGATTCTTATATGTTTAACGAACAATTGCTAACTGGTGATAAATGGTGACTTGTGGAATATTTACATTAAAGGTCTACAGAGAATATTAATAACATTGACAAAGTTCCTTAGTACACTTGGATTCAGTTAAAATATCTTTCTACCAGGAAAAAAAATAATGGAAGAAGCTCTAGATATAGTAAGTTCAAAAAGAAATACTCTGCCTGTGGTCTGCTACAAATCATAAGCTATCAGGTCAAGTTGAGCAATCAAATCTCTCAGGTTTTATTCATTGTATTCTAAATTTTACATAAAGTAGGTTGAAATGATATGCTGAATTACCATTTCTGGAAGTCCACTTGCCTCATTTAATTTCATTAACAAACAAATATAAACGCCAAGATCAGTTCAGCTATTCATATAGGAAGGTTTAAGAATGCCCTGTCCTTTCTCCAGTACCCAGCTAAGTGCAGTTCTGCTTCCTTGGCTGTATGGGCATCCTTAGCGGCAGCTCTCCCTCAACAGGGAGCACGGCAGGATTCCCAGGTCACAAAGGGACGCTTTCTGCTTTCCACCCTTACCTCTTCTCTTTATGTTTGCTAATTATGCAAAGCAGGAAAAAGAACAAAATAAAAAGTGTTTCTCATGCCAAAAAGGCGGAGTAATATGAGCTTTGTAGTAGACAAAACAAACTGCTGTATTCACTTGCTAACAAGGCTTTCATAAAAACAGAGTAACTGCTAGCAATAACTCACTCAATGTCAAAACACGCCATTATCTCCAAAGTGGAGTGGATATGCTGCTCCTTTGCAACAGGGACTTTCACTGTAAAAAAAGAGTATTTCTATATACCTGCTATTGGGCTGATGCCAACAGGCGTAGAATTATATAGTGAGAACATCCTTGAATTGAAATATGCCAATGGAAAATAAAACATCTTCATCCACTACAAACATACAACTACTTCAGGCAAAATGGAAAAATCTTTTATTAAGCTACAGTCTCTTTAATCTTTTTCCTGCTCAAACCGTGAATATAAGAAAGCAAATTATTCTTCCATGTTCCTCTGTATGGAATTTGTTACTCAATTTTTCTCATATTCATTTTTCTTTATCCTTTTGATCAGAATTTTGATGAGGAAAAGAAAACATGTACAAAAGCATTAGAGAAGGGATACAATAAGGTGTAATAGAGGAAATATGAGTTGCAGCTAGGGGTCCCAACCATGATCAGAGTTCAGCTGTGCTCGTCATATGTAAACATACAATAAGGGACAGCCTCAAAAATCTTATAAGTCATATAGATAACCAGATCACAGGAGACAGAAAATAAATCTTACCATAGTTTTACAGATGAGAAACAAACACAAAGTCACACCAGAATTTTGCACCAGAGTTAAAATACGATCCCAGATGCCCAGTGTCTGTTGCAGTGGCTCGACAAAAAATGTAATAGTCAAATAAATGCCAGAAGAAATGCCTTTTTTTGTTCTGTAGGAAGAAATCTCTTTTTAGGATTTGACAGTTTTGTTTAAATATGTTTGCATTACCATGCAGCTCACAGATGGCTATGTTTTATGAAGAAAACATTTTTATAAAACAGTATACGTTGCCAGAGGTGGTATAAAATTCTTTCCCCAATTACAGATGATGCAAATTTGAAGTAATATAAACCACACTGACTCTTCAGTAATATGACAATACCGAGATCTTTTATAGAAAACACAAAGACGTGTCTTAAAACAACTATATCTGGTTCGATATTGATCACATAATTTCCAGGTACAATAACTTCCCAGGTTTTATTTTAATAGTCCTACAATAGCATAAGATAATCATTACATCCTCCAGTAAATGTTTCATTTTTTCCCTCAATTATAACATTTCTTTGAGACTATATCCACATTTTTAAAAGCAAACCAAGACAAATGTTACAGATGGCATAGAAAGACTATTTTCTTTCTCTTTTAAGAACTCTGTATCTTCTTTATATTTCTCTGTTGTAGTAGCCTGATCATTTGTCAGCAGTAATTGAGATGACAGGATCCACCTATAGAACAATATGAGAAATATTTTTCCCTCAAAAGTCCTGAGATATTCCTTGTAAATAACTTAGGAGAGCAAGAAACAATTTAAACTGCTGTTCCATAAGAATTATGCTAGTAAGAATGCCATCAACAATGTAACATTTTCATAGTTTGACTACTTACATAAAATGTGGCACCACAGGTTACATGAAACTTTCTACTACATCATCAAAGATAGACTGATTAGACAATTAGCTGTGTGTGTAAGTCACAGCCTCCAACACGAGTATGTAGTCAGTAACTCCAATTAGCAAAGATTAGGCTGGTTAGCAGCTAAGATATCTTGTAGCCAAAGAAATGGAATATGCAGCCTTCTCCTCTGCTGATGACAGAGCAGAGCTCATTATCTACGCAAACCGGCATAAAAAATATTCTGCATTTCTGCCATTTGAGTCACCATCCCTAGAAGCTGAGTCACCATCCCTAGAAGGGTTTAAAAGTTGTGTAGATGTGGTCCTTAGAGACATGGTTTAGTGGCAGACCCGGTAAAGTAAGGTCAATGTTTGGATTAGATGATCTTAAAGGTCTTTTCCAACCTAAACGATTCTATGATTTAGATCACAACAGAGAAGGAGTGGAAAAACAATGGAGGAAAGCAATGGAAACAGTGATTGCAGGTATGTTGGTACTCAGTCATCTCTTTGGTGTATATATTTATACAGTTAGTTTGAAGTTAGTTTGATCTTTCCTACTACACCAAAATCAGAAAGGTAGTCTCACGTGGTAATAAGAGTATGGAGAGGAATGTGATTTTTATAGAAGAAACTGCAGAGGAGTAAAGATAGTTACACGCTTAGATTTATCACAGGGACTTGTGAGAACTTCTGTCCTCCCTACCCTGTGGCAAGTCTCACTAATGCCTTCCTGCTCTCTAGTGCTCGATTCCTTCAAAGCCAGGGAGATGCCTCACATGCAGCAGCTAGAAGCACTAGCGTGTCACCTTTGCAGCCATCCTTCCATTAGGGACCCAGTGTTGCCACTCATTCAGTGTATGTGTATGGCCCAACGGGAGGGAGAGGATACTTCTCTTCTCCATGGCCATAAGAGCTGCCCCTCTTCCAGCGACAGATTTTCTTTCCTTCAGGATATGCGTGCTGTTTCTTGCTGTAAACTTTTCTAAGCCTTTTTTTTACCCTTTCAGTTAACAGCAATGTATCACTCTCAGTTTTATATACGCCATCTCCACAAACACACAGAAGAAATCAAAGCTCTAATGAAAATAGCTCATGGTAAAACAAAGAGTATTCCATTGAACCACAATTTTCAGTGCTAGAAATGAGCACATTTCTTGACAAAAAATCCAGCTGAATGTTAGAATGTTGTACATGAGATATGCAGAGAGAATACATCCTAAACAGTAATTATTGGACTGCATTTTGAAAATCAAAAAGGTCTTACAGTAATCCTAATAAGGAAAAATATCATTCTTTGTTTTGCACTTTACAAAATGCAAGTATAAATTATCATCTTATTAGGAAATTGCCCTGTATAGCATCACATTCTTGGTCTGTATCTCCCACTACAAGTGCTGCATGAGGTATGAAAAAGGCCGTGAGTTTTCAAATTATATTTTCAATGGCTAAGAATCAATATGAAAATTAGAAAGTCTATTTGCTTAACCAATCCACATTCTTTTGCCAGGAGTTTGCAAGCCAACCAATGTCCAAAATTGGATTTTGTTTAAGTTGGATGTGTAAAATTGGATTTTAAGGAAATCAAAAAAGACAAACCTTAATTGGTTTAAGCTGGATCATTTTCTTCTCAGATGAATAAAGCTGAAACATTATTTCTTTAAAGAGGAAACATTAGATGTAGGGTTATTGTATTGTGCTGTCACTTAAAGTGTAAACTAATTCGATAGTGTTACACATTTAACCACTACTGCGTTTTAAGCTGACAGTAGTACAAACTGAACAATATTTCAAATTTATAACAGACAAACATATAGTTCATAGCATTTTTCCTGTGTTCTAAATCAAAAAGATTAAAATAGCCCAATATAAACTGTAATTCATGAACCTACAGTTGTGCTTTATTAAAGTCTGTAGAAAAGTGAAGATACAAGACAGAAACAGTAAGTCATTAAATAATAATAAAAACAAAAGTCCTTTGCCAATTTATAGCATCTTAGAAAGATCCAAGAGATCACTGAAGAAAACAAGAGGAAATGCCAGAGTGATGAATATCATGGAATCAAACTATTAAAGATAAAGTGATAATTGGCAAACAGAAGAAAATAAAAGCCTAGAGAATATGCCAATGCCTAGGTATTTCTTACTCAATTACACATTTAGTGACTTCATCTAAATGGCCCAGGCCCTGTAGGATTCACAGTTTGTTTATGCCATCCTCCTACCATGAGAAATGCAAGATAATTTTTTTACTACTGCTCGCTGGATGTACTTGGTATCTGTAGGCAAATCGGTTATAAAGTGATCCCAGGTTAAAATACAGGGTCTGTCCTTGACTCACTGTCCTGCCTTAGTTGAGTCACTTCAAATATGTGTTATCAGGTATATAAAAGAGTGTTTATCAGACTCATTTTTGTCCTTCAAAGACTTGTCATTAATAAAAATCTGAAATTGAAATTCAGATACTATACTAAATATGATACTAAATACTAAATTATTATTACTTTTTATTACTAAATTATTAATACTATTTTTTTCAAAAAATAAGCATTCACTTTATAAAGAAAACCCGTAGTTTGTTTGTAGCTGTTTGAGTCTTCCTATAAACACTTTATTTATAGAGAGTCTTCTTTTTCCATGCAAGGTATCATCCCTCTACCAAATCATACTTTCAGTATATAGTAAGTAGACCTATGTGTATAACATTGCTTCTGAAATTAGTATTCTAAATAAAAGTTCTCCAGAAAATTACTGAAGTACTTAAACAAAGAAGCTAAGAAATGTACATTTAGAACTGGAACTGCTCAGCTGTTCATTATGCTGTGAAAAGGTGGAGGATTCTTCAAGAGGTAGGTATCTTACCTGATTTAGGAGTAAATCCTATGCCTAGTTCAACAACTGTCTAGAAATCAGCACAAAGTGCTCAATATTGAATCCCTTCACCAATAACATCCACATGCAAATGTTTAAAGAGCAGATGCTCCCAGCTCATTCTCTCTTCCAGCCAGTCTTTTGTTCTTTTCCCTCCAAAGTTAAGCTTCATGAAAATTTCTGAGATTTCAAAAATACTCTATTTTATATTTGAACACTCTCAAGCAAAATATTTTCATACTTTCACCTGTCCAAGATACTCTGTAACTTTTTTGCAGTAGATAGATACTTTCTTATATAAAGCACAGCAGGTCTGACATGACCTCTCCTGTCAAAAATAGTCAATAAACACCCACCAGAAGTAGCCAGTAACTGATGGTTGGACCATATTCCAGAAAGCTAACCTCAGGTCCCCTCACTGAGGGGATACAGATCAGGGACTTGAATTCACAGATACAGATCAGGGACTTGAATTTAGCTCTTCCTTCAAAAAGATTAACGTTGTGAAATTTCATTATTTCAGGGTGCATCTTTTTTTCTTTTTCCCTTAGTTTGTTTCTGAGACAGAATCTTTTCTCAATTTAAGATATTTTTCTTTATTAAAATTGTTGTCAAAATTTATTAGATAATTTTTTTTGAAAGCTAAGCAGTGTCATAAAATACACAATTAGCTCTAACAAGTGCCAGTTTTCTGAAATGTCTCCCGAGTCTCTGAGTTACAGGATTATTCCCCTTTTACTCCCAGCATATTGTCCACAAATACACTAAGAATGGCCTGAACTATCTTCACAGGCAGTGTAGTTATGAGAAGTGGTTATATGCAGCATAATACAGATATCGAGTCACGTAATGTGTCTCTGACAATCATATTCAAAGATGGCTCCAATTTTACTCAGAAGCTTAGTCATAGAAATGGTTACATGATCATAAAATAAAATGGCAGTGTTTGGTAAACTTGCTTAGTGAGACCAGAAACACTGTTTTTCAGTATATATGCACATGGACATTATCCCAGAAAGGAATCTGAAACTACTCATATATAACGGGAAACAATCCTAGCATCCGTTGCTAATGTTATCCAGTTTTATCAGGGTTAGTATTTATACAATACATAGAAAGAATCATTATTAACCTATTAAAATGGCAATGCAAATAATGTTTCTCATAGTATGTGTAATTTTGCTAATGTACATTTAGAAGGCTGTTACAGAAGAAAGCACCCTGAATGACAAAGTGTACTAATTAAGGTGTGAAATAGAACTGTTAATCAAGAGACTTTAATGAGGAGAAAGGAAAGAAATGACCTGGTCCCTACATTGCCACACGGAGTCCCAGCGCACAGGCACAGAAAAGAAAAGACAGGTTAAGAGTAGATAAGCGAGCAAGAAAGTAGTTTTCCCCGTTCTGGTATTGTGCCAGAAGACGTCTTGTAGATGCCAATTAATTAGCTATAATAACTACCTGAGGTGGTAGAACAGACAAAGGTCATTGTAGCAATATGTGCATCTTGCTTTCAACTGTTTTCTCTCTTTGTATAACATTGTTTGATTATTGCAAATCCATGTTTAAAAAAAAAAACAAACAACAAAAAAAAACCCAAAACCATAGTCCTTAATTTTTTTCTTGTGATAAAGCTAATTTTTGAGTAACCTCACAGCCAGCAAGTTATTGCAAGTTTACAGAACTCATCGCCCCCGTATTATTCCCCCAGGGTACCCAGAGACTGGCAGGCTCCTGACAGCTCTATGAGCTGACTGAAGAATTGGTAATACAGCCATCTTTGAGGGCGATGCTAGCCCCGAGGGCAGGGTAGTTCGTGTTGTCAGACAGAGGGTCCAGTGGGAATACTCAGGTCAGAGGAGAAGCTGCAAAAACCAGAGGAGCCGGTGACTGCAAGCAGGATATGTCACTCTCTTTCTCCAGAACTCGTAAAAGATTTAGTGCTTGTAGCTCTACCAGAATGAACCTGTAATGTCTAAGCCCAGCAAGAATTCTACTTAACGACCAAATGCAGTGTGTGAGGAGTTATTGGGGATGAACCTCAGCTGGTTATAGATTATTATCTCTTAGCAGTTAAAGATCAAAAAAACAGCTGAGCAATTCTTTCCTCTCATCCTTTTTAGCTTACAAGCTGCTGGTGAACCCTCCTGCCTTGTTCTCTCCCTGATAGTCCAGGCTCGATTTACCTGTCCTTAACATATAATTTCTACTTATGACTAACAAGTATCAATCTAGGTGAAAGTTTGACACAAAAATCTACAAGCATTTTGTCATTTACAATTTTGTAAACCGTTTAAAGCCTATGAAGTAATATATATCTCAGTGAACCACTTGACTTTTAAGTCTTCTGTTCAGCGATAATTTCCCCATTTCAAAAAAGGTTTGTCTGGATAACCTTCCCAATATGACAAAAACGTCAGGATGTGGGAGCTGAGCATGGCTATTCCCCTCAATGCTATAAATCACTTCTGGGCAAAGGAAGGTCTTTACTATGTCTTATAAACTAGAAACTTGATACAACTGTAAGGACTGCGGTCCCAATGATTGCGGCACTATTTTATTTTCAGGATCATATACCACAGATAAATATAATTCACAAAATGGAAGTAGTGACTGGTCAAACACAGAGTACATTACAAGTAGAAAATTAAAAACGAAAGTCCAGTACAAATCTAAAAAGAAGGGATTGTGCAACCAATGTGACAGAGGAGAGATTATGAAAAAGAGTATTTTCTATACTCTAGTGGCTGAAATGCATGTGAACATAAGAATGATATCTCTTCAAATTTTCAGAAGCCACAAACAACTTCTACTCATAAAGAAAGAAATGAAGTCTTAGGAAAAGAAAGATTTCAGACACATCTCTTACCTATGTTACTACTATCCACTTCCATGATGGCAATAGAAAAATCAACTTTAACACTCAAAAGCCAAGCCTGACCCACCGTCTCTCTCTGACAGGTCAAAAAGATATTTATCTTTTGCAGCTAGGTCACTTGTGTATCATGAAAATATCATAATGCAAACACATAATTTATTTTGAAACACTTTTCACTGCATTCCTTTAGGGTCTGCAAACTGATACAAAAGCTGTCGGTACGCTTGTGAATATCCCTAAAGTACTGCGTGCTACTCCCATTACAGGAGCCCTCAAATGAAGCACTTCAGAGCAAATAGTCACATCATTAACTATTTTCCTAAACACAATATAAGCCAGCAAATAGATTCACCACTCAGAAAAAGAAAGATAGATGTCTGCATTACAGTTCACACAACATCCCTTTCCATAGGGCAGGTTACATTTCCAGAAACTAAAACCACAGAAACACAACAAATCATTCCAAGATACTGGACACTAACACACTGCCCTTCTGAGCAGGAGGAAAAAAGACATATTCTTCCCGTAATGGAACTTCTTCTGCTAGCCTGTGCTCTTATGGCTGCTCCTAGATCATCCATGTGATACACAGATACACTGTGATACTCACATGCCAGAACACATTCCTGGCAGTTCTTAAACTCCAAAGCAAGCAGCACTGGAACTTTTCATGAAGATGTTTCATTATTTCAGCAGAAAGTGTCAAACAACTGTTGTAGCCCTAGGCAATTAAAAAATCTGTAATGACACACAGACATTTCTGCAGATCTTGCATATACTTTATGAATTAGATTTTGCCAATACCAAAACATAAGCATATAAGCACTTTAGTGATGTTTTACTAAAGAGTCAAAACATGATCTTTCAAACCTTTTCAACAAACTTTTATAAAAAATTATAATATTTTATATTAATGGAATCACAGAATTATCATTTGAATAGGTATACAGAAAACACATATATGTTACGCTGTTTACAAGCCTACTCTATACAAGAAAGCCAATAACAGCATCTGAGTTTGGACTGAATTTATTTTTAGAGATATAAATATCTAGACTTTTTGGATGAATGATATGGAGACTGGACTTCTAACTTAAGCTCTAAACTTTCAAATTTAACATAAAATAAGGCAAATATCTCATTCTCCTACTTCCAAATTGAAATGCGATTGTAGTTTTTACCACAGAATCTCACATTACTTTTTCCAATACATTTCAGTTTCAAGGAATAATGAAGGACAGAACAGAATGATATATTGGGTTCACTTCATCTCAGAACAAAATAGCCATTCCAGTGGTTCAGCTGTATACATAGACACAATTTGGAGGAACAATATCACATAACTAAATCATAGAATCCGAGTATAATTAAGTTGAACAGGACCTTTGGTCATCAGCTAGTCTCACTTCTATTTGGAGCAGGACCAAGCTAGATCAGGTTGTTCAGGACCATGTCAAACCAAGTTTTGACTACCAAGGTTGGATAGTCAAGCCTCTCTGGGCTACAAGTTCCAACTTCTGATCGTCTTCACGATGAAAAAAATTTCCGTATATCTAATCAGAATTTGCTGTCCAGTAGAAGCCCCAGGACCTTTTCTGCTGAGGTATTTTCTAGTCAGTTGGTCCTCTACTTGTACTGATACACAAGGCTGGTCTGTACCACAGTAGGAATTTTGCTTTCTCCCATTTTTTTCTTAACAAAATTTGGCCCATTATCTACTTACACAAACTAATAATCAGCCTTCCAAATTATTTTCCGACTTGTCCACTCAGACAAAGATTTCTCTTTTCTCCGAACAGATGGTGAGTACTTCACTAACTGCTCATTATAATCTGAAAGTAAACATTGGCTGGGGATCAAACAAGTTCTCAGTATAACCTCTGAGGCATCTGGCTGATTGAACCATTATAAAGACAATTAAATACTTAGAATGTAAATTAGTAAAACATACCTAATGTAATAAAGAGTGTATTGAGCATGAACAAATACAGCGTGCTTCTCCACCTACAGAGATAATTGTAGCCTACAGAAAGCTCAAGAAATCTGTGCAAACAATCTCCAAGTATTTTTCCCAATATCAGTGTTCAGGGCAGCTCTCAACCAAGAAATTTGAGAATTATTATTCCTGTATACAATTGAAGGCTTTTTTAAAGCTGTGTATGACCATGAAGTCATTGACAGAGAAAGAAATATTCAAGCAAAGATCTATTTCTGATGCTGCATAAGTGCTATTGAGACAGTGACCGAGAACTTGCAAAAAAAAATTTATGATCCATTTTTATAAAATAAGTGAAGTTTCCTTAGATGAGACAACTGTGCTCAAGTTGTCCCATCATATGATTTTTGAGACCAGAAGCAATACTGTTTAGAGACGTTGTGTATGCTTGTTCAGAATGCATGAGCTGCTAGGTGTAGAGATCCTACAAAATGTATGCACGTGATAAAAGACTCAACAGCTTCTTTTTCAGGGAGCATGGCATGTCACAAAGGTAGGCCTGAAGAAGACCTTTTCCAACAAGATTATTCATTTTTTGATGTCCTCTTTCTCTTTAAAAAGTGAAAAGTGAGTTACAGCTTCATTCAATGTATTGAAGTAGTTCTTGGTTGTCACAGGAAGTTTATACAAATGTTTAAGACGCAATTGATACTGCTTTATGGTTTTGGCATGATAAGAACAGATGTCCCTAATTATTTTTTTTTAATCTGAATCTGATTAGATTAAACACTTTAGCAAAACAATTAATAAAGTCAACATGCATTATTCTGATACTAAAACTTTAGTGTTTATTCCGTTCTCCTTTTTATACTGCATGCCTGTATTATTTACTTGCCCTGCTGGAAAATATTCAAGTATTCACGAAGATTCTGCTTCTTTTTCCTCCCCCTATTTTAAGAACCACGATATATTAAAATGAAAGTGTTATGAGATTAACCACTTCGTATTTATTTTTAAAAAAAACAATAATAACTATGAGCAATATTTTCATTAAAATATGTTGCTATATGCACCTTTATATTCATACTTCAAAAGATCCTTAGGTATTTCTTATACTTAATATGAAATTGATAAAAATCACAGGCATGATAAATAGCAAGAATAACATTAAACTTTTACAGAGCCATCTGGATTACTTGGTTAGCAAAACACAGTGAAATATGTAAAATCAGCAGAGCCAAATACCAGATCATATAGTTGGGAATAAACAGTATACACTTATGGTCAAGAACATAAAGTTTTTCCTCCAAAAATAAACTCTACCTCATAGATTTGGATAGTCTTCATTCTAAAAATCAAGGGACTCCATCGCTTATTTGTTGTTCAATCAGTCAAACAGTGAAGAAGCAGAGAATTCACCTTAATTGAGAGATAACTTCAAAGTGTAAAGATATTTCTAAAACAGAAATGCTGCAGTCTCATCTAAGAAAGGTACCTATAGTGCAGAGTCACAGTTAATGTTCTACAGAACTAATTCCATCCTTAGCACTATTTTCACTACCTTTTAACTTTGAAAAGATCCCTGTCGGGCTGAAATTTCTCATACTTAGTCTCAGCCCAAAGGATTATTTTAAAGTTTAAATTAAAATGTTGAGAAAATTGAGTAACTAAATGAATTTTTGCAGTATGACAAATTATTTCATTTCTAGTCTGCTAAAACTGTTTCTGCAACTCAGAATAATTTGTTTTACTTCCTACACTGATGTGAATTTGACTGCTGAACAAAACCGTTCAGCATGGACTCTGACTTCAGCTTAGTTTGTACGTGATATGCCGAGATCTCAGTATGCTGTGTAATAAACATTAGCCTGGGATAGAAAAGCTGTCAATGTCACTTCTAGTTACTGCTGTCCGAATTATTTGCCTTAAACCAGGTGACACTTTTTGGGTGAGGGAAGAGGACAAATGAAAATGTGGGGCTAGAGCAATTAACAGTTCCAGGCTAAAGACAGAAGACAGTATGTCCCTGTGGAGACACTGTGTCTGGCACTGGCTTAAATGAGATGCTCAAGAAAGACTGCATAAAGGAGATGGTCACTAGAAAAACTCATGATAAATCAAACACAGTTATGCTGAGACCTAATGGCACACCTAAGGGAGGCCATCCCACAATTTACGTCATCCAAAATGTACACACTTCTCATAACCAATTTTAACAGGATCTTGCAAGAAGAAAATGCGTGTTGATGTGATGCTTGAAAGGGAACAGGGATTTTAACAAAAAGAATACTGTGTTGCTAACTTACAGTTCAATCCTATGACGTTTTATTCACCTCTTCATTTGAATTAAATACTTGTAAAGGTATCCCCTAAATATTATTTGCACAATTGAGTGAATAATGCTAGAAATATTTTTGCTCAACCAGTATGAATTCATTTGTCTTTACCATCCATCCTTACCGCTCACAGATATAGTTGCTAACGCTGTTCCAAAGAACTCAACATTTTTAGTATAGCCAGGTGAAAAGCTGACAACAGCTGCAGCCTAACCAATGCACTTTTGATTTTGTTTTAACAAAGGTTTTATTCTTATGCCATAGTTCTCTCCTTTAAGCATAGCCTTAAGCATGGCTTTCAACCTAGTTTTAGAGCTTGAACAGTATTTATTTGGTGTAGAAATATTCTGTGGGCCTCTGGAACACAGAAGATCTTTTTTCAAGAATTTGGTTCAGCATTTGGAGTGCCCTGAAGGAACAGCGTATTTTTAATGAAATACAATAGTTCTGAAAAAAGCATAGGATGAGTCTTAAAGTCTCAATCATGACTTCTCTATAACCACACTCGTACACTTTTGCTTTGTGTGTCAAAAGCACTGCTATGGCAGTAACAGAAAATTAGAGAACACTGATTTCATACTCCTTCCAGAAGATCAAATACTTCCTGATAACTGGAGAGAACGTGGATGTTTTACACCTACCCAGCCCTACTGTGTCCCAGCACAGATTAAAAGCCCACTTCAAGACTAAGTATTTTATAAGACTTCCTACTATTGTCATCTGCTTCTTTTTACAGGACTGTTTGGCAGATTAATAAATATAAAGGTTCACCCAGTGGTTGATCCAGACCATCATTTTTCAAGCAAGTAACTACAAGTTTAAAATAGCTCAAGACATCTTTCAGAAAGGTGTCCAAGCAAAGAGATAAAGAGTCCACCATATCTTGTACAAATTACTCCAACGGTTCATCATTCTTCCTGCAGAAAAAGACACATTAACCTGAATTTGCATCACGGAATCACGGAATTTTCAGAGTTGGAAGGGACCTCCAGAGATCATCTAGTCCAACTCCCCTGCTGACGCACATTACTCGGGACTGCATCCAGGCGGGTCTGGAAAATCTCCAGAGAAGGGGACTCCACAACCTCCCTGGGCAGCCTGTTCCAGGGCTCAGTCACCCTCACCGTAAAGAAGTTTTTGCTTATGTTTGAATGGAATTTCCTATGTTCCAACTTGTGCCCGTTGTTCCTCATCCTGTCACTGGGAACCACTGAAAAGAGTCTGCCTCCATCCTCAGTTTCATTTCAAGTCATTAGATAATGTTATGTCTCTATCTGATATATAGCTCTCCAGTATTGGAAATCTGGTTCCTATGAAAGTACTTTCAGATCCTAATCAGACATTTTGAAACATTTCTCTTAAATGGAATAGATTGAGCTTCCTTAACCAGGCATGCACGGAGACATAGAAACTCATCATGTTTGAGACACAGGTTAAAATAACATCATTTCTTTGCAGCCAAGAGGCTTACAAATTAAATTGAAAAAAAAAAATTAAAAAACCACAACAAGAAAAACCAACAAAAAAAAAACCCCAAACAAACAAAAAAAAACACAAAAAACCCCAGAGCTTTATTTAACTGTGTCACTTTTAAATTGAATTATCTTTTTTTTTAACTTCAAGTATAAATAGTAACCAGTGGAGATGATTGTTTTATTTAAAATCTGTTTGAAGGTGGCTACTTGACTTCAGAGAAGGAGAAGCTACTGCTTCTAAGCATATCAATGGTGTGAAAGGAGCTTACAGCCAATGCTACACTATGAAGGGGCAGGGAGAAGAGGCTGCATTAAGTATGGAATACTGTAAAGCACAGATCTTGACAATGGAGGAAATGGAAATAAGATTTTAAATGTAATCAAGAGTCAAGGATATGCAGATCCATGAAGATGAGCACAAGTATTTTGAAATTTTCTGAGAAATATGAAATTATTAACTATGCAGCGGAACAGCTTACCTGTTTTATAAGAAATACTCAAACCTGTCTTAAAGGAAGAACTCAGATATATAGTCAGTAACTCATATTTCTCATCCCAACACATGTTAAATATTTATTGTAGCCAAGGGGATATTAAATTCATAACATTTACTTAGCATGGTACACCATTTTTAAAAGTCTCTCATTTTATGGAGCAGTGTAAAAATATTTTTGCCCTGATTAAAGTAAAAGAAGGTCTATTTGTACATGATCTTTTTAAAGACGGCAGAGGCATCTTTGTCTCAATTGCATGACATTTTTTTATGATTCATCTCCCTGCTAAATAGCTACCAGAGACATCTCCACCTGCATCTGCTTAATTCATTGGAAATGTAACTTCATCAGTGGCTAAGAGTAATAAGAACAGCTTTTGGTATTCTTTCTCACAAGGATCTTCAAGTGTGATGGAGACTGTCACTGAAGAGTGTAGCATAGCTCTGGCCTTTGCCAACAAACCTGGAAGATGAGATTGTCAAATAAAATAAATACATTAACAAACCTTAAAAAGATAAATAAATAAACAAATAAATAAATAAATAATGTTGCTTTTGCTATTACTGGTCCGATAGCTCCCATGCCTTGGGAAAAGGTTTTTGTGACCCAGTGAGGTGAAGGACACACTCCTGAAAAACTGGTACTGGCACCCCTTCCCTACAATAATCAGAGAATCATGGAATACCAGGCTGGAAGGGACCTCAAGTATCATCTGGTCCAACCTTTCTTGGCAAAAGCACAGTCTACACAAGGTGGCCCAGCACCCTGTCCAGCTGAATCTTCAAAGTGTCCAATGATGGGGAATCCACCACTTCCCTGGGGAGATTGTTCCAATGGCTGATTGTTCTCACTGTGAAAAATTTTCCTCCTGTGTCCAATCAGAATCTCCCCAGTAGTAACTTGTACCCATTACCGCTCATCTTCTCCATGCGACTTCTTGTAAAAAGGGAGTCTCCATCTTCTTTTATAAAAGTCCACCCTTTAAATACTGGAACGTGGTGATAAGGTCTCCCCTAAGCCTTCTTTTCTCAAGGTTGAACAAACCCAGTTCTCTCACCCTTTCCTCATATGGCAGACTTCCCAGTCCTTTGATCATCTTGGTGGCCCTTCTCTGGACCCTTTCCAGCCTTTCTACATTTTTTTGTATAGCAAGGACCAAAACTGAACACAGGATTCCAGGTGTGGCCTGACCAGTGCTGAGTAGAGTGGGATAATGACTTCTTTATCTCTGCTGGGGATGCCTTGGTTGATGCAACCCACCATCCTGTTGGCTTTCTTTGCTGCAGCAGCACGCCATTCACTCATTTTGAGCTTGTTGTCCACCAGGACATGAATATTCATTCCAAGGTACATAGAGTAGAACAGTCATTAAGAGCAGGAATACCCTGCTTTTATTCAAATCCATCACATGGAAATTCACATATCTCTAAACCAAAGGTGGACAAGTATATTTATAAACTGTAGCTTTGCATTAGTGAGGATCAGGACCTAGAAGTTTACAGAGTCCAAGACAACATTTAGCTTCTGATAAGAAAGAAGGGTAATAAGCTTGTTTCCTTCCAAGGAATATGCTGACTTTGTTATCTATAACATCTTCCAGACTAGAAAGATGAAGTGAAACAGGCAATCAAAGCATATACATGCAATGAAGAATACTAGAGCTATGAAATGTGAGACTCTCAGCAGTCTACTGAACATCATCATCAGAATATAATCGTGACACTGATACAGATTGTATAGCTTTTAAGAAAGCATGGAATAGTTCATCTAGCTATCTTTTGGATGGCTATAATGTAATAAAGCATCCTTAATTTAAATTAACATCCTCAGGTTACATTAATGGTATGGCACATCCATAAGTTACAGTTATATTTAGGGAGTGAAAGTCTTGCCCCATTTAATGTCAGCATAAGATTAAAGCTTTTATTGCTTAAAAAAGTTATGAAAATACAAAGGAACCATTACAATCACATTACAATATAGAAGGCAATAAAATTATCTGAGTCACAATTCAGTATGTGGATGATTTGATCATTGTAGGAAAGTGATAAAAAGGGTGGCTGGAAATCTGAAGGAAATGGAAAGAAAATAGGGCTTAAAATTAACAATGCTAAAACCAAATAGAAGACAAAAAACATTAAAAAAATTAGGACCAGGATATCCAGCATATGAATATGTCACTCAGTTAAGATATCTAGGAGGATTCATGGTTACTACAGTATATGAAATGGAAATAATGCTACAAAAAACCCTGCAGTAACAAACGGTGATTAAAAAGTGTGCTCTTTTATGGAAATGCAATGCCCAGCTACCTGCTAAGAACAAAAAAAACTCTGTAAAAAAGTACTGAGATAAATTTTGAAGCTATTAAGGACAAGTAAAGGGAAGAGGAATCACATGAGATCTACTTCAGGAAATGCAACATAATTCTGGTATCTGCAATGACTGTGCTACATGCTTAATGTCTCTTGCAAGTTCCAACTCATGCTGTCCATGTTTGTGGCCAATGAAGGTTCAATATTCAAAAATGTCTAAAAGTTTTGAATGTGAATTATAAAAAATGCAAAATACACCTTCAAGAGAAAAGGGGGATATGCTATATGGGCACCCAGGGATTTCTGGTGATTACAGCCAAGGAATGAACAAGGAAAGCATGTAATACTCAACAGGGCAGGACCCTGAAACAATTACAGGTACATTTTTAGGACTTCAAGATGTTAAGTACTCGTCATTAATAATAAAATAAGAACAACCACTTCAGGCAAAAGCTTAGGTGGTCAGAGAAGCCTCCCACCTTTGTAACTCCACAAATGACACTGTGTCATGTTCATGTGCCATGTTCAGCACAGTAATGACCCAGATACACTCAGAAAAATAGACTGTAATTAACTTATCACTTCTTTTCCCAAACCTGAGTTTTTCTGTTTACTCCACTATGAATCGTGTGTTTATCAAAGTTTTCTGCTAAATGCAACTTGCAAATGCTGATGCAGAAGTGACTAGCACACCATGATTTCTGGCTGTGCAAATATGCTGCAGAAATTTTTGGCTTTCATTCACATAAAAAAGTGCTTATAAGCTATTTCCAATACACAGAGTCCCCAGATGTCAAAGATCAAAGACTCATTAAAATATATTAAATTACAGCTGTGGAATGAGCTATTAGAATGCTATTTGTGCATGCACAGTGCTGGAAAATGAAGAACACTTCTTTAATGTATCACCACTCTGATTCTTATTTAGTGAACTCAGCATTTATAAAGCCAAAGAATTCCACATTATCAAATATCATTAAAGTTCTACCAGGTCTATATTTTACAGGTAAAAATATATTTGAGGTCACCTACTGTGAACTTAATTTGGTTTTTTTTGTAATGAACTTTTATTTAACTTTGCTACTATGAAATAAAAAGCTCTGAAAATATCAACACTGATCCCCAGTTCTTCTCTCACAGAAAAGGTTCTTTTCAAACTATGCTTATGCAGCCGAGTCTGTTCTGATCATCTGTTAATTTTCTCCTAATTAGCACAAACCACTCATTTCATATTTACAATGAGTTATTTTTGCAGAACCAAAGTCCTGCTGACCAACATTTCCAGTTGGTGAAAGATCAAATTACTATAAAGGTCATAACAACATACATAATACCCTTTTTAAAATCAACTAAAATAGCATTTTTCCAATCTGACCAAAAAACATTGTTTGGATTTCAAAGTGCATATTTAGAAAGAATATATCTGCCAATCTCTTCAGTTCCATTAACCTCAAAATGAACATACTTGTTGAATTTTAAAGTCCAGTACAACTTTTCGTATAAAACTAAAGTTAAAAATTCACAGAAAAGTTTAAATTAATTTCAGCAGTCCTACCAAGATGCAGTTACGTTTAGGATGGCTTGATAAAATGGAATAGTTAGGACCCAAGTTCGTTGACTACTATTGGATATTCATATCAAATGGACTTTTTTTCATGCTGGGTTCTTTCAGTCTCACGCATCATCATCTCTCATAAAGGTGTTGCAGGGCAAATTAGGCTCTCAGTTAAGCTTGAAAGTTTGTAATAGCCCTAGCTAAGATATTTAGACTTTAAAATAAATGGGCTACCTTGAGTAGCAGATGAAGCAAGAGATAGGAAAATTATTATGATATACCTGAATAATCCCATCTTGTGTGGTATCATTAGATGGGTTTGCTCATTTGCAGTTTGAGGTCAGCAAGTAAAAAGCAGCCACCTTCTGGCCTAGCCCTTAATGGAAAAGCCTCAATTTCCTTCCTGTCTACTTATGGTTCCTTCATATCAGAGGCCTCTCTTTTGTCCAGTCCTCTAAGATTCAGCCCACCAGCACCTCCTGTCCTCCACCTGCATGTTCTGGGCTCTGCCTTTCCACCTAGGTTCTGTCTTTCCATCCTGTCTTCTCACTGGATCTGTTCATATGTTATCTCTGGTCCTTGTCTTATTCAACAAATTCTTATGGATATGTTTCTATTTGCTTTCACTGACTTCATCTTATTTAGGTTATTTACTTAGCTTATTTATGATTGGACTTGATGATCTGAAAGGTCTTTTCAAACCTAAGTGATTCGATTCGATCCTATCCTGTCCTGTCCTGTTCTTATTTTGGTGAAATACCAGGGTAGTAAGTTGCTTTCTCCAGAACAACGTGAAAGCTCTATGCTTATAGGAGGCAGAGAAAATGGAGATGAATAGTGAGTGTGACAGTATCAGTAAGTGCCAGAGGCTGCTATAGTTAGCAATAACTCTATCTTCTCCAGTAGTTTATTATCAGGATCTGTAAGGCAAGTAGCAGCACAGTTCCCAGTGCTTCAGGAGCATGGCAGGCCAGCACTGGCTTCCAGCATAAGCCAGCTGGACAAATGTCCAACTGGACAAATGAACTGCATGTTATTCAATTCCCTGCACCAGCATCTTGGTGAACATTAATATTTTGTATCTGTTATCACAGCCTGTGCACGATACATGCATTTTCATCTCCATGTAACCATCTTTCCTTTCAAGGAATATTCCACAATAATGGTATGCTTTGAGTTAGAAATTGCTTTTGTCATTAGTGACGTAGGTCAGTATGTCACCTGCTCGAAGAATAGCGTTTCGATTGTCACCAAGCGACTATCTACTGCTTAAGCCCTATCACCTATGATAGCCATTTTTTTCACTGAGTAACTAACGCTATGTCTCTGTGAGAATGTATCTTGCTTTTTGATTCAAAAAAATGCTTTAAATGATGCTGTTTCCACACAAAATGCACTCTGGCTCATTCAAAACCTGACATCAATATTTAATTTCATGCTCTCTAGAAATACCAGGCTAACTGCTATGAACAAAGCCTTAACGCTTCAGATTGCAGATGTAAAAAACCAGCAAGGTCTCAAGTGCTAATCATGCTTTGCTCCTGTAAAAATCACTCAGGAAAATAGCTGCTGTCATTTTGTTTCTCACAGACAGACGTTAAACTATTTGCAAACGACAGTACCCCAGATCCCACAGTCCCACCCTCCCCAACCTTCTGCTGCATGGACCAGCACGAGCACTGATTTACAACTCTTATACATATGATTCTCCAGATCATTCCTCCCGCTTGGTTCTTCAGACACAGGCAGTTAAGTAAAATCAGAATTGCAAATAGCACAACTTCACACCAGTTTCGGAGTACTTTTAATGGGGCTCGTTACTTTTAAATACTTATATAACTGATACATTTTTAAAGACTGTCAGGCAGGTTTGTCAGCAGTTTATGATAAAGACAACAGAAGGAAGGGAAAGATATTATTAATATTAGCTTATTACTTCCCATCAGGATGTTCTAACAAATAATAAGATTTAAAATTTTAGTGCATATTAGTAAAGCCTGATCCCAGAATCCTGTTCCAGAATCTAAAGGTACGTCCATACAGCCAGCAAGATCTTAAAAAGCCTTGAATCTGCCCCCAGAAGTATCTGAAAGCACTGGTTGCCAGCACCTCAGTAGCTATTTTTCATTTGCACTAACTACAGAAAATGTTGAGTGTATGAGCGTGCATTAGAAGTATGGAGCACTTTAAACTATTTGCTGCACCCTGATCAGGCTGACTCATGTTCTTGTAAGGAAGTCTCCCAGTGAAATTAAATAAGGAAATTTCACTTGGAAATACATGTATATAACGTCTTGGTCCTGTGTCCAAAACACAGTGAGAATAACTTTTACAAATATTGTAAAACCCTTTTACAATATTGAGACAAAGGTTTTTATTTATTATCAACCAAAATCTATTATTCAGTTATTCATAGCTCATATGCAATAAATAGAAGGGCCTAGTAATGTCAGGAAATTGTCTGTGTAATATTTTTCCTCTTTATTCATAGGTTTACTCATATACTCATGACTCATATGAGTCAAAACCATAAAACAAGCGTATAGAACCATTATACCGTGTAGCTCACAGTAAGCTCAAGTAGCACGGAGTTGTAAAACTCCAGGAAGCAGGCTTACCTGAATACAGACAGAGGGAAGACACACTGTATGTAAAAGATTATGAGCAAATGACTCCCTGGGCTGAAGCCCACACCAGTTACAGCGGTTCACAACTTAGCCCATTTCTGAGGCTTGGTTCAATGCTCAACATGAATGCAAAGGCTAACACAAAATCCTCAGGGGGGTCGATAAAAATTGTTCATTTTCCTGTCCTTCTTTAAGGACATCTTTATACCTCAAGTATTTTAACAAGCCTTCTGCGTAACAGTAAGTCAGCAAAACACAATTCTATTGATTTATTTTTTAGGACTTCAATCAAGCTGGAGTTTTCAAACCAACATGGGCAGAGTTTTACCAGAAGGAATCAGAAAATGCAGTATATCTTCTTGAGCAGATTAAAAGAACAGTTATCTGTGCACCGCATAGCTGGGTTTACACCTTTTTTGTCTCCATCCATAAGAACAACATTTTTTTTTCCTTCCTATATGATTTATAGTGGTCTCTTCATGGTCTTCATGGATCATTAAAAAGTGCAATAGCATTTGGTGGATGTTTTGTTACAAAGACTTATATCTCAAATAGTCCAACCATTTTTAGGATCCTTTCTTAGGATCCCAAAATAAACACAGTCTTAGGCAGGTGGGGTTTTTTTAAAAGGTGATTAAAAATCACAGTTAATCCCAAGTGAGGCAGTAAGTTAAAATTTTACATTATTTTAGTATTAAGCTTAGTTCTTAAGTTGTATCACTGCAGCAAAGATAATGTAAAATTTTAACTTACTGCCTCACTTGGGATTAACTGTGATTTTTAAATAATAAATAAGTGGTTCAACTTTATTTTAGTATTAAGCTTAGTTCTTAAATTGTATCACTGCAGCAAAGATAAAGTTGAAGCACTTATTTTATGAATTTCAAAATCACTTATCTTCAGAACTCATTGTGCATTCCCAGATTCCCAGCAATTATTCCTTTCCTTAAGCCCTTAATCACTTGGGCTTAATATTATAGACCTTGTCTAGTAATATTTAATAGCAATATGTAAGTATTCTATCGACCCTTTGCTTAATACAGAGGAAAAGAAAGGGCAAAATCACAGTGAGTACTCTTTTCACAAAGACAGAAAAAAAAATAAATACATGCACATTTACAAGTACAATATCTGATTGTTTTGGAAAGCATATTGGAATATACCTACATATATGAGGACAGGTGATGGAGAAATTTAATAGATGAAAGGAATAGAATTGAACATTATTCAGGGAAAATAAAAGTTCTGAAGGCAAGACATGCAAATGAACAGCATCTGAGCCTCTTTGTGTTTGTTGACCCACTCCCCAAAAGGCAGGCAAGGATATCAGCAGCTATCAAAATATAACGCTGTGCATTATTAGTATACTTATTGATTAATGTTTAGAAAGCAAATATGATAGGACATACAGTATAAGTGCTAATTATTTAGTACGATGTAAAATTCTTCATCTTCCTGAAAAACTAGATCAACCAATAACAGTGGTTTTAAAATCAAAAATGTTCATGGATTATATAAAAAAATAGATTTGAAGAAAATGAGTTCTTTCATCAGAGCTCAACCATTTTAGTGTAAGAGACGCAACTCCAGCTCATGAATCAATCCTGTGAAAATTTGTAGTCTATGCTATTGAATTCTGCACTGGTTCTAAAAAAAAAGAGTCAATAAGAATAGAGTGGAAATTAATCATAGTTTATCAGTAAACCCCTTAGTATTCTTAGGAGAGCTCCTTACTGTTATGTGAAGTCTGAAAACCTGCAAATACCGTTATGTTCCATTTAATTTTTCATCAGAGTGCCAGGCAGATATTTACCAACTTTGGAAAAACATGGAAAATTCAAGATTGGCTAAAAATCCAACAGAGACTTTGCATCAAAAGAAACTGCATTTTTTTAGTGTTTATTACTGTCAACCATGAGAGAAAAGACAAAAGTGTTAAACTGTGTTCTCTGTGTTCCTAAATCAAAACAAAAATAATTAAAATTGAAGATAACACTAGCATATTTACCCTTGCAAATGTAAGAAAACATACAATAAACACTTGACAAAGAAGGTCTACAGAGTGTCTGCTTCACACATTTCAAATAACACATATGGGCTTTGGCTGTATGGATGGGGAGGAAAATCTTGAGGAATACATGAGGCACTGTGGAAACTACTGCTGATGAGCATACCAACATACCTGAAAACAGAAGAAATGAGCTGGCTTTGAGCTTATAGAAAACAGGGAAAGTACTAAATACATCTCCAAGGAAATCTGACAGTGTAAATCACTGCTAATATTAGTTTTGCATTTGCAGCTCTTTAAAAACCAGGACAGTCAGACAAGTCACCAAGTAAGCCATTCCTGTGCATCAGTGCTTCACTTGTGATTCCTTTCGGTCCTAGTGAACTAGTATGAGTAAACAAGGCTCTGGCATTTGGCTTGGTGTGAACCCTCCCTGGGTTTTAGTGAAGTAAAGAAACAGAGGGAGGTTTGGGAGGTTCTTCTATTACCTGCAAACAAACAGGCTTGGGAGAGCGAAGATCATCCTTGGCCCAGCTATGGCAACAGGGTAAGTGTCACTGAGCAAAGAGACTAAAACAAAGAAGACAAACCTACAGAAAGCTGGGAAAAGGACATGAGAAAAGTGGGCTGAGGATCCCCTGCAGGGATAACTGGAGTCAGACAGCTGCTGAAGAAACCAGAGAGAAAGGCAAGGCTGTGGGTAAAGCGTTGGGTCAGTAAAACAAGATTAGTTGTAGAAAGAATCTGGGGCTGCTGGCAGGAGAAGAGATGAAATCAAGGATATGGGTAAGGCAGGATTAGCTTTAGATTAAAGTTGCTGAGCAGTCTTGTACTCTGGAAGCCTGGAGCATGAGAACAACAAGGCTTACACTGGAAGAGACAGACTAAACAAATTTGCCCCTCCTGGATGGGAAAAAATGAAGAGTTCATCCTCTCCAGAGCTCATTCCATTCCCAAGCTTGGAAAGAACCCCAAATTCCTAAACTTCACTATTTCTCTGTGGATATAGTACGTTTCTCAGCCTACCCAGTGTGCAGTTTTGTAGCAAATGACAACCTAGTTCTGAAGACCTATCCTAGTATGATAGTAGTTGAATAGTAATTTAGTATTTAGTAGATTATACAGACCCAAGATACTAAATGGACACCTTGCTGCAAAAATTGGAGTACACCACCTAAATATTCTCTTCCCTCCCACACTCATGGAATAGACCACAAGAACTATGGTACATCACTTACATGATCACATATTGTCCTACCTCCCTGAATATACAAGTGAAATCAGGAGCTAGTTACTATTTAGCTTCATGCCCATGGGCTCAATTTATTGTTCTGTGCAACTCCTGCTCTGAAATCATTTTCCTTTTCTTTTTTTTTTTCTGGAATTATCATCATTGTTGCACCTGAGCTTCTCGCAAATATTAGTCTTTAAAATACCCATGAGACATAACTGGGTGGATGTATTGCTGTTTTACAGATTGGAAACGGAGGCTAGGAGAGCCAAAATGATCCAAACATTTAACATTTTTAACTCACATTTACAGAATTACAGTTCTTATTTGTCACCTTCTTTGGAGGAAACACCACACATCATTCTAATTTAGAACTAAGCACACGAGAGAAAATTCCATACAATGTATTATTATGAATTTTTAGGCAGAATATAACAAAGTTTTCCAGTCTCTCTCAGTTTTTACTTTACATTACATTCAAGTAATAGAGTGTGAAGATTATGTCACAGAGGTAGCAACTGAAGATTTGGCAAAGAGCAAGGTGCCACATTTGGCACATCAAGATAGACTTGGAAAGCAAGATTTGATTGCTTACGGCACAGGATAAAGAACAAAGGAAAGAGGAATAGGTAGCAACTCTGTTTCATCAGTTTTTAACCTTGTCAGCAGCAAATATGTCTCAGGTCATGATTTGTACACAGCAGAACAATAATCCATTAATTCTCTCTCTCTTTCTCCTTCAGTAGGATTTTGAACAGAACAGGAGTCCAACTCTGTAGGTTTTAAAAAGCATCCCAGTTTCAAGGGAATTGAAGATATACCACAAACAATTCTGTTTCAAGTAAAAATCAAAACAGTAAGTGCCAACAATCTTGCAGAACTTTAATTCAGAGGAAACCTAAATTTAAAAGATACATTAAAAAAGACTGAGGCAGACTTCCACCGATTTCAACAAGCTTTGGATTTAGATCTTTAAAAACTAGGTAATCCAAACAAAGCAAATTAAGTAAAAATTGAGGAACTAGATTCTCCATTTAGAAAGTAAACCTGTGATCATTCTAACTTTGAGCTTAGGCTCAATTATTTTTCATGATGTGCATGATCTGATTTTATCTTAGTATCTAGTACATATTGTCACTCTCTAGATTGAGAGTATAATTATTGATTACCTTGCCAGAAAAGTCAAGTTAATGAAAATCAAAATTCTCATATACCAGATATATCCAACATAACCTGTTCAATGAGCCCCAACATCAAGATCATGGTCTGCAAAAGCCAGAAACTTCCCTTGGAAGTGTCATAAAACAAATAGTTGCACAGTATACCTCCTGTGCTCTTTCTGAGGTAGAAGTCAAAAGCCAATACTAAAAGACAACAGACATCTCTTGAATTCATTTGAGTTAGGAACAAGCTTTTAAAAAGTGATGCTATATCCTTTGAGGCAAAAGGGTTATTAACTAGAGAGGATGGCTGCTCTTTCTGTAGTGAAGATGAAAGAAGTGTTTCTCTCCAGGGTTCCAAATAAAGCGTCAAATTATTATTTCTTTGAAAGATTTGTCTTTGGTAATCAACTCACTATAAAAAACTAAACTATCTAAGAAAAAATTGCTATTAACTTGTTTTGGCCTGCAGAGAACTACAGAGAACACGTAAAAAGTACATCACTGTTTCCCCTCCCTATGCAAGTATCACTGAATCCAGCAACAGGACAGTTGTTAGACGCAATCAGAAATACAGACCAAGATGTTTAATTCAGAGAGGAACCAAACAAATATTTGCAGATACACTGTGACAAAAAAACCAAAGCAACCCCACAGTCACAGAGCAAAATGCAATAAAACACAAAATAAACCATCAGAAAGTAGTTTGAACTTCCAGCAACAGATTTTTTCTTATAGCCAAAAGAATTGGGGTGCTGTATGCCAAGAACGCACTCTCCCCTTCTTGTCTTTTTTCACTCTGAACACAGCTACTAGTTCAAGTATCAGAAAATTTCAACCAAAGCATCTCTGCTAAGATTATCAATATCACATAGGGACTATATTTACACCATCTATAATTTTGCTTATTAACATGATATCCCAGCTCTTTGAATCAAAGTCATATTCATGCCTCATCGAATAAAGTCTTAATTATTACCCAATACCAAAATGCTATTAACATAGAATCATAGAGTCACCTAGGTTGGAAGAGACCTTTAAGATCATCAAGTACAACCATTAACCTAACACTGCCAAAGCCACCACTAAACTATGTCTCTCAGCACCACGTCTACCCATCTTTTAAATACCTCCAGGGATGGCGATTCCACCACTTCCCTGGGCAGCTTTCCCTGGGCAGGTTCCAATGCTTGATGACCATTTCACTGAAGAAATTTTTCCTAATATCAACCCTAAAGCCCCCCTGGTGCANGTCCTTTTCTGCCAGGCAGCTTTCCAGCCACTCTTCCCCAAGCCTGTAATGCTGCATGGGGTTTTGTGACATAAGCTTTATCTAGTGCATAATTACAGGGATTTATTGAGATGATCTCACTCAAAATTTTGCATTTATATTTTTATATTTCTTTTTCATCAATGGTTGAAAAGTAGAAATTAATATCTTGCCATATAATTTTTACTATTAATCCAAATATTCTAAACTCCTGTGTGAATTAGATCAGGTCTGTAGCAGGAGAGGCTTTTAGGGGAATTCAAGCACTGTGCTGAAGAACTGTGTTGATAAAACGGACAATAGCCTTTTCTCCGTCATAACACAATCTAGCAAAACAAAGCCAGAACAAAGCAAAACAAGATATTACCAGGAAGACAACACAGAATACCACAGTGGCAGGAGCCACCAATGCTTACTATCTCTTTAAAAGCATTGGGACTGCACCTTTTACAGCCACACACTTCCCATACATCCATACTCACCACATGAGCAAGTAACAAAAAGTTATGAAGTGGCTTAAAATAAAAAATGCCTCTTCACAATTATCATTTAATTATTGTGCAGGTATTATGAGTAACTACTTTATAGCCTGCAGAGCAGGCATTTGTAGTGACCAAATGCTTTTCAGTATCAGAAACTACTTCTGTATGTGATTACGACACCTTAATAGGTAACAGTGTAGAATGAAGACATAAGAATCTAATGAAATCTAGGTTTGGAAGTATGTCTGGTGTTTGATATTACCATTAAGGCCTTTTAGCTGTTTAATTGTTAGAGTTTAAAGCTAAAAAGCAAAAAATAAACTTCAGTAGTTCCTTTCCTCACTTGAAAAAACTTCAGTACTGGTTTGCTCACAGCATTTGAAGCACATCTAGGTATTTCAGGGCATTTGGCAAATAAGAAATGTTAATCAATCTAAATTTTGCATTATAGTCAGTTATTTAATCATGGCTAGCAAAAGAGTATGAAAATTAGAATGATACCTCAACATCTGTCACTATTTACAAGAAATATTGCTACTATTAGCAACTTGAACTTAAATGAACTATTATCCAAAGAAGACAGTTCTAAGAGACAGAGTTTTTTAACTGAAATAACTGTTGTCTATATGTAAGTACATTTAATCAGACCTGGGATTAATAAATATAAACTGATAAACAATTACCCATTCAGATTGACTGAAATATCATAAATAACAGTTGTAAAGGAAGATTAATGAAGGGAATGTAAATGTTTATCCACATCATTTATGTACCACAGATGCTTTGCATTCAAATACATGTATCTAGTGTCAGATGTGGACACAACACATTTAGAATGGGATGTAATAACCATTTGCATAACAAAATTGTGAATATAGCTCTATGGAAGTCAAGAGCAAATGTGTCACCAGGCCAGAGAGATTTGTCCCTCTGATGGACAGTACCATACTCTGCTGTTAACAATTCGTTTCTAAGCAACTATACACTTAATTAAAAGCTGTAGAATAAAGCAAGAAAAAATAATTAAGAAAGAAAGGCAGGAAATCAGTGCTCTGCCAGTGATGTGAAACTACAGACAAGTATATTTCTCATTATCATTAACCTTCCCATTTTCTTGGGCTTGTATTTCATAAAGCAGTACATACATACTTAAAAAAGCAACACCATCAAATTCTGAAAACATACATTCGGTATGCATATATACTATTTATGAAAACCTCTACTGAGGGCATGTAGAGAGCCATACATGCACACTAATCAAGCTGTTTTCTGTAGTACTACTTCTTCGGGAGTTTTCCATTTCAGTGCTACCAATGAATTACCCACAGCAACACAATGAAAGGCCTCCTATTTAAATGTGAGCAGCAGACTAGGTTTCTTCCCATATTGCGAGTAAATTGATCCATTAAAAACTTGAGGAAGGCATTCCCTGGGTTTTATACTAAGGCCATCAAGAAGTGCAATTGAAGCCTCAAAGGAAATATTTGTTCCTTCTCTTCATACATATACTCCTGATTCTAAATACTATCTTTTCCTATGAGCTTTGGATTTTGAGTCACTGCATTGTCATTGATGTTATTTTGTTTGACTGCTAAGGAGATGGCCTACACTGAAGTTCAGTCATCTTTAACTCCAGAAACCTCCCTTGGGATCGCCACTGGCCAAGCCTCTCCACTTCAAATGTTATTCAGCAGACTTGCTAGGCATCAGTTAAGGCAAGAGCTGAGTATCCTGTCTGGCAGCTGCTTGTTTTCATAATGTCAGAACCAATATCCAGTTTGTCACTGGATCTAAAATAAAGAAAATTTGTTGTTGCTCTCTAGCAGTTCTAAAAAAAACCACATAAATAGTTAATATTTCCAGGCAATGTTACCCTTTCTGCAGAGCCTTGCATACTTACAGCAGGGCTAATAAGTGATCAATTCTAAAAGCTCTCTCCAAAAGGATGCCACCAACAGGGAGGGGGCTCAGAGTGGCAGGTCAAGTGAGTGGATAAAGAAATACCCAGAGAATTTTCCTGGCTGTAGAATAAGTCGAAATACATACATACAGACATACCCTTACAGCATAGCAGTAAACATAAGGGTAAACTCCAGTTTCTAAAAGGATATTCAGAAACTGGAAAAGACGATAATGGGGAATGCAGCTGAAATTAGAGTCCATTAAAATGACTATTAAAATAAATTCCTGTAATGCTTCAGTAATCACTTCAATATACGTCTTTTTAAGACTCCATTAAATACACAGGGACAAAATTTTGAAGTTTAATCTTAGCACTGGCTAAACATTCTTCATCTCCATTTTAAAAGTAACCACAGAAGTACAAAATGAAAAGGGAAATTAATTGTTCAAAAGCATTTAGGTCCAGACTTTTGAACATTTGGGAACTCTAACAGCATAGAAAAATCAGGTGTCCCTGAAATCATTGGGAGAATAGGCCATTTCCTATATTTCAGTTTGGAATCACAAGGATTTGTCAAACAGAATGCAAGTTCTCAATTTTATGCATCTCATCTGAGCTACACAGAGTGCTTGTATTAGCACATTGCTTCTGTAAATCATTATTTATTATTAATTAAGTACTGACATGTGTGCCATGTCATTAACCAGACTCAGGCATCATGTGAGCTCATGGGGACACTGATTCAATATTGACTGAGATGGACACATTTCCATACACCAAATCACCAAAGATCTATTTGCTTGGAAAAGATTAATGACTGATGGAGAGAACTGCTAGTAAGAGAAGATATGAGCTGTTAGTGCAGTTATTCATTCCTCTGGAAATGCGGTAGGAAAAATAAAAGAAATGTAAGAAAAAACAAACCAGAAAATATAAAATAAAATTAAAATTAAATAAATGTGACTAAAATTGTTATTTGTTTTGATTGAAATTGGAAAATAATGGGATTTTCTTCCACCAAAAGTAGTGTCTCACTACCCTTACTACCATATCAATTTCATACACATCATGGCAGTGCCATTACAACGATTCATATAGAAAGAGACAAATATATTGCCACAATTCTCATTTTTGCACTCTAGAAAATGTCACTCCTTAAATTATATTTCTCTATACCAATTTAAAAAATTAATGCAGACTCCATTATATAAGTATAAAAACTCTGAGATCACATAGCTTATAATGCAGCCAAGACTTAGTTTATAATTCTTGAAGCTTCACTATGCCACAATGTAGTCATTAAAGTTTTTTGGTTTTTTTTAAATCATACCTGCGTTCAAATAATTTTCTTGTTACATTATTTCTAATGGCATTGCTGTTTCCTCAGTGGCCACGATCTCTTATTTGAAGATATAAGGGTCACAAGTTCTCCAGCTGAAGCAGTTGTTCATGCTCTTTCTCTTACAGCTTTTAGAGTTCACAACAGTACTATTGTCTTTACATGTAGCTTCCTGTTTCTGTTTTGAAAGAAAAGATGCTTGACTATCTGAAAAAAATTATTAGTCTGTGGCTTTTTTTTTGTGCAGGGTACTTGGCCCTCACTTTTTCCTCACCTTTACTTTCTGCCATCACCTCTAATGAATTCCCCTGGACCAAACAAGAGCTCAGTTGCTCTGTCAGGTACTCCTAGATTTCAAAAAAACTCATGTCTGTTCACCTCTGCGCTGAACTCCACTCGTTACAAATGCCTCTTATCTGCTGCCAGACCCTGTCCTCAACTTGAAGCTGCTGTAGCTTCCTTCACATTTCCTTCCTGCCTCTGGCCACAGCTTCTGGTGTGATCAGACTCCTGCTCTCTTTGTGATTTCCTTATTAAAAATATCACTCAGACAATGGCAGAAGTCATGCTGAAAACGGAAGATGAAAAAGAATATCTGATACCCAGAAGCAAGGTCAGCAAGAATTGCTTTTCCAATGTGTTAATTGAGTCCTCTCCCAGCAGACAGAAGTCCTTAGTCCTCATCAACACAACAAACAACAGAACTCTGTGAAAAGGTTTTCTTGTATTTATCTGGGAAATATTTTAGCTCTATGAATTACATTTCTAGCTCCTCAATCTACACCCTATATCTCTTACAGTAAAACTCAGTACATTGAAAACACCAGCACCAGAGTTAGATGTCAAGTCCATTTTTGGATGAAGCCAATTTTTTCCACTGTTCTTTAGTTATAATTGTGTCCTATGTACTGTTTTTAAAAGCTATTCCAAGACATAGCATACAAGTGTAAGCACTTGAATAAGCTGTAAAGAAATACAGATTCATGAATTCCTATAATTTATTGTAAAGGTAAAATCTAATCTAATGCAGACACTTTTTGTACTCTGCAAGGCTTCAGTGTGAGGTTTGAATGTCATCCTCTGTTGATGATTTCCATGCACATTTCATGTCACTTCTTTTAAGCATATTATACAACAATGTGTTCTTCTATAATCACATAATAAGCTATATGTTAGGGTGATTTCAGTATAAAAATTTCCTTTGTCATTTAAATGATCGTATAATTCCAAAAAATATCCTGATTGGGAATTATCCCATATATCTTTCACATAAAGGGAATATTTATTCTTCTGATTTTATACCCTGAACAATGGAGAATGTGAAATCCACTGCTATCATTTGTTTTGAAATGTGTTTTCTTTAGTCTGTTATATTAAGCCCCCACCATATATGTATAAACAAAAATAAATGCAGTTATTGGAACATGAAAATAAAATAACAGCCCAAAATGTAGATATTCTTTTGCACCTACAGTATAAAAGTCATGCAAAATACACAAGTGCACAGCAGCTAAAGAGCTACAAAAGAGAAGCTACTGAAGAATTTACTTCAAACTTTCACCCGTTTATTGTCTCAGCCACACGTACCCCAGTTTTCCACATAAGATGGAGTTAGCTAATTAAATCATTGTCTGGTGCAATACTACTATATTGCTATTACCTGTTGTTCTTTGAGGATAACTTGACTTCTGTAAAGGCATAGGTAGGGTCAGTTCCTATTTTATCTGAAACTACCTGTACTCAGCAGGCAGGACGAACAGAAGACTTTGATTTTGTTTGTCTTTTGTAGTTTTGCAAACTGATGCTGCCTGAGGGAAAAAAAGCTATAGGGCCCTGAGTGCTAGTGTTGCTATCTTTAGTGAACTACCAGCTTGATAAAGCTGCTCATTCTTAAGGCTTTGTTGTTGCTATTGTTGAATTCTTCTGGTCCATCTGAACTGTTGCAAGTATGGTCTTAATGCAACTTTTAAAATTCAGAACTCAGCTGAAGATTATTTTTATATCACATCACTGAATCTTTGCATCACTTTTTTTTCTGTTTGGAAGATTCTGAGATTTTCCTTGGCATCACTGGGTAACTTTTCCGTTTCCGACCCTCCAACGGGGCAAGTAACAAAGTTGGCTGGCCTTGGTTGTTATAGCAATAAGGATAAGCAAGAGCCTCTCTGCGTACTGTTCCTTGGCATCAACTGTAAACATGGGTCTTATCACTCTGAGAGTGAACAGTTTCTGCACAACATGCTGTTAATTTCAGCAGTTAGAAGAGGCCTAGCTAAAAAGTAAAGTTACTGAACAAAATTGGTCCTGTTTTACCTCAAACCAGGACATTTAGCCTTTCAGATTCCAAGAACGGATTTCCTCAACAGCTCCTACAACCATTTTAGTTTCAGCTGAGATGAAATACTACAAATGGTAACATTTTGCCCTTGAATGAGCCTGTGATGAATATCATTTATTGCAGGTGGATGCTCCCCAAGTGAAAATTGCATAGCTTAGATTAAACCTGAAAGGGATGCTAAAGGCCAGTACCAGCTTCTTGTGGTATTTTTTTCAGGGTACTGCCAAATCCAGCATTAAGACTCCAGTTCAGTGTTTTGATTAAAGGAGAATATGTGTTCAGGAGCTTAGGGGTTTTTTTGCATTCTTTCTGGTCCTTTCAGCCTCAAGTACAGGCACTGTGACTCTGTGGTGACACTGACTGTAGACATTACAAAGAGGTATTACTATTACTTTGTTGTTTGTCTGACTGTGCTATAGTAACCATTACGGTCAACATGAATTTGTTCTGACCACGTGTCCTGCCACCATAAAAACTATTACTTCATTTCCTTTCACCTAACAAATAACTGTATTCTGTTTCTATTGTCTTTCCTTTTTCTCTCCTTATCTTTTTTTTTTTTTAATAGAAGCAAGGTAGCAGCTTTGTATTGCTTGGTATTTGAGGAAGATGAATGACTCGCTGAAAAACAGCACTTCCCTTTCAAAGATGAAATCATCATCTCCACCACTGGTGTTCTCTTTCCTTTTTTGCTCGCTCTCTCCTCATAAAATCAACTTTGCTCCCCACAGACCTATTTAACTGTCAAATATCTCCCAAAATTCACAAAAAACCAAAACAATGTGCACTGCAAAGATTTCCCAGTTCCCATAACGCAACACTCTCAGAAGAATACAGCATGAAGCAGTGAATGATCTTTTGCTGTTTGGAACAAAAAAGAAAACCTTACAGTTATCCAAAAGTAGTGATTTTACCCCAGTTCTTTTCTATGATTTCAGATTTTTAGAAGGTGAAAATCTTTAATCAAGGCTAAATTTTGGTATCCCTCCTAAGATTCACTACCATCACACTGATTTTGAATGGATTTTTCAGAAATTACTATATGTTTCAAACAGGCTAAGCAAATCAGCTCCATATGAATATTGCTTTGCTAGCAGAATATTTTGAACAGCTCAAGTGATGGGATCAGATTCGGCTAAAAATGAAAGCTTGTGGAAGAAAACTTTTATGGTAGCTGGCACTGAACTCTTCACTGTGTCAACTCTCTCAAAAAGTGAAAGATTCTGAAAGGAGTTTGTTGATTTAGTCTTTAAACTGTTCGATGTTTCTATGCAAGGACTATGCTTTTCATGCAACACCTAATTATGTACAGAAGAGAAGAACTATATGCTCTGCATGGATCAACAGACGACAATCTTGTCTTGCACACACTGAATTTTTAAACTCAAAGCATCAGTGATCTGACCACTACTTTAAACAGAGATTTCAGAAACAGAACTACAGACTTCAGCATTTCTTAAGGAGAAAAATAACTTAAAAGTGCTTTGGGAGAAATTAAAACCTTCAGAAGAAGATAGAGCAAGGATTCCCCCTAATGGAGAAAATGTAGACTTTCCACAGACTCCTGTTTTGTCTTTAAATGCAAGTCAGTATGATGACATGGAATGTTAGTGATATTTTTAATGTAGGATGAGTAGTTGTGGTCTTACTAGTATTGTTAAGGGCTGCTGGAAATAGTAATTTCTAAACTCGAAGGGAAGTGACTACAGAAAAAATATAAAGCAGAAAAAAGTAGAATGTTTTAGTTGTCACAAAGTAAGACAGAAAAATTAAAAGATATGGTATTTAAATGAAGAAATGACCATGACAAAGCATTAGACCTGCTGTCTTGGCCTCATATTACTTATTATTACAGTCGTTGGAGAACTTGGTAAAGACCCACTGAAGATTACTTTGGATTTCATAACGCTGCACTGAGCAAGATGAGGACTAGCTCACACCTGCAGCATGTTCAGCCGTGCAGGTTGGTCAGTTTGCAACCATCATTCTATTATCCCATAAGACAGTTCTAACTAGCAAACTAGAATCCAGGTAAGTTCTCCAGAGTTTAAATTGTATATATTATCAAATGTGAAACCCCCTCATTTCTGTGCTTTAGTTTCCTGTTTTGTTTATATGTGGTTGGTTTTTTAAACTCTCTTCTTAGTAACATTATTGAAAATTCACAGCCAAACCACTCTGGAGTAAAGAACGTTTTACACTTCATGTCGATAAGCCATTTGCTAAGGTACTTATATAAAATATCTTACAGATTTTATATGAAAGTTTTTAACTACATAGGCATTCTTGGAAACAATTACACCTACAGAATAATTCCCATTAGTCATATCAGATTATCCTGTGTCACTGTGTAAGGTCAAGTCGAATGAGAACATTAAAAGAACTGCATCTGTCAGGGTTTTAAAAGTATGACCAGAATAAAAGTTTTTCAGACTTACTTCCCTAAATAAAACTGCAAATTTTTGACATTGCTCATCTTGATTTTTCATCTAACACAGTCACAGTCCACAAAGATAGCACAAACATATTTATGAAGAAAAATATAGTCCCAGAGACAAAAAACTCATATTGCTTCATCAGTAAGGCATCCTTCAGTTTTTCTGGAAATGGCGTTTACCAACCGTAGCTACGTTTTTCTCTACTATTTGTGTCTGTGTAGAAAAAAAGGGTGTTTTAACTAAAAACAGCTACTTGAAGGGATTTTTTTCTTCCCATGAATGAGAAATTTGATTCCTTCTAGTAAAAGAGCAACTGCAATGGGAAGCCAGCTGATATAATGGCCACATGAGACCTTGTTGGATTCACACTTCGTTCAAAAGCATGTAAAAGCAATAAAAAAGCTAAGCTTTACTGACCTAAGTTTAAAACCTATAGCTTTAATATCCAGTTACACTGCAAATAACAAGCTTACTCCTTAAAATCTGATGACTTGACTTACAGATGTATAGTTTTCTCCCTAGTCATTCTTTTTATTTTAAAATATAAAATAAATATAAGCAAAATTTTCCAAGGTTCTCATACTTTGCAGGAACATGCTACTCAAGGTGTGTCCTTTCCCAGAATGTTAAAGACATTTCAAAGGAGTACATATAAACTAGGGAAACTCCTAAGTCTGCATAGCTACAGAAGGACCTGTTTAGTCAGAGATGCTAAGAGTCCTAGGAGACACAAATTTATTTGTTTTATTCCCCAAGCACTTGTCCTTGATGCCAAGACTGGCAGGCAACAGCAGCTATTGGATCCCTCTAACAGTTTCTTATTAACTGCTTCTAAACAAAATTATACTTTGACATTGCTTCTTCCCAGATCAGTTACAGGAATTGATGTAAACTGCAAAGCCAAACAGATGTGGTTGCAGTAATGGAAACTCAGACAAATCACAGCTAGCAGGATAGTCTGATGGACTCCACAGATTTACATTTCACCTGCGAGACTCAAACAATGTCTGCAGGCAGGTGTATGGAAGTGTATAAATATAGCTCCAAGGAAAAGATAATTTAGTATGAAATTGGCTGATTTTAAAATCTTTAACTCAAGCATGCCTGTAATCTGAAGAATATTTACATTTGGATTCTGATTCATGGCATGTGCCCAGTTATGATACTATTTTCTTCACAGATTTTTATGGAAGGAACGTCTTCCTCTGCTGTTTCCTCTCACTGCAGAAAGTAAGAATCTGAGAAACTGTGGAATTTATATCATCAGAAACAAATTTCTGTAGTCCATGAAATTTCTTAATAACAGGGCAGGTGGAAGAAGACAAAAATAAACCATCTTTGTCAGCTTATGATTCTTGCATTTGTTCATGGTCATAAAGATTTTTCTGAAAGAATACTGACAAAATAACTTATCAGAAGCATAAAGAAGAAATCATACTAAATGTCTATGAAAAGATGAAACAGCATTAAAGACATACAGGAAAAATGAGAGGAAAATCAGAGCAATTATTGTGCTGCATTGTTTTGCTCTGACACCAAAAAATATGCTTAATAAATGTAATGCTTCACCAAAGTGGAGATCATCATAACACTTGCATTTTTATTCTGAATTAGCCTTGTTATTTTGCAGATAAAAAAGGTTGAAAGATTAGAATATTGGAAAGTCAGCTTTCTCTGTAAACACGAATTCATCATCCAGTATTATGCCTATGGATTATTATTCAATTGCACGATTCAAGGCTAAAGTTGACATCAGTTTTCATTATTGCATCTTACATAACTTTGTCCTGGAAAACTAATTTACCTGAAATTGACTCATTTAATTTGAGGTGAAACAAAAGAGATGAAACCCCTCTGTTGGTCTTTGGAGCTTATACTCACAGCACAAGGGTGCAGAGACATCCCACCTGATTTGGCAAGGTGGCCAGGAAAACAGTGTTTGCCCCTGTAGCAGTTGATGCTCGAACTCTGAGGTCTTCAGTGTTGGTCCTCTTCTGCTGGCTCCCCCGTTCTGAAGTAGACCTTCCTGCCAGAATAGTGGCATCAGCTGATTTTCTTGAACTATTCCATCTGTGGTTTTCCATCCGTACAAGCCTGCCGTATGTTTACCCTCCTGCTCACTTTGGCCTCACGTTCCGCTGTGGCACTTGAACCTAATGAACAACTTCAGAAGGTTTAAATTGCCAATATTGTCAGTTGCTTAGAGTTCCACTATTGCTCTGGAGTACATTGTTAATATATCAACATCAGCAACCAGCCCATTAGGTTTTACTTAGCTAATGAACAATTATTTATTGTTTATCTTCTTTTATCTACTCTCTACATCTTTATTAAAATTGCCTAAAAATTTGTACGCATTCCAAGAACTGCTTTTTTGTAGCTCTAAAAAGGCAAAGAACTTAGGCAACAAAAAATATTAGAGCAAAATATACATTTTAATATTCATCTTGGTATAAAGGCAGAATTGATTTGTCATGTTTGTTATTGCACAAGCAAGCTTACAATTTAAAATGCAGCAATGATACATCACTCACCTGAAATAATACTATGAAAATAATCATCTCCCTCTACTGACTCCCAGTTCTGAGAATATCTGTCATACTTTCTAATGCAATAAAAATACCTAAGACATGGAAATGACAGAATTTAAATGTAAAGCCAGTGAAGGAAGTTTAGGTGTCTCACTCCAGGGCTAGATTTAAAGTTCCTTTCTGGAACTCAAAGTTTTCCACACCTTCTTCAGCGGCCTATTTTCTGGTTGTACTTTCTAAGCCATTGCACCCTTTTTTATTCCCCAAT
Source organism: Burhinus bistriatus (assembly GCA_013397275.1). NCBI lineage: Eukaryota > Metazoa > Chordata > Aves > Charadriiformes > Burhinidae > Burhinus > Burhinus bistriatus. Next base: position 565,540 of record VYXH01005044.1, on the reverse strand, counting down.
AAAATCACTTGTAATGCTTCTTTATCTTCCTAGTAAAATGTTCTTTTCCCTGTGAAATGGAAGTCTGTTCCTTGCTGAGTATCAACTGAACTCAACTGGAGCTGAGCATCAGCCAGTCTAGCATTCATGAATGCTAAGTAAAACAGATAAGCTTATTGGCAGTCTTGTTTCTAAATGTTTGATAAAGAATGTCATTACATCATTTGACTAACATTTTTTCCTTCACTCTCTGCATTCCTCGAATTTTAAATACATTAATTAAAAAACAGACTTTAAAGATGAGAAAAATTTGACCAGACTGACAAAGCAGTGACATACTTGCTCTATGTTTTATGCCCCCGTTGTAAACTAGGATTTTGTTTCATCTGGCAATCTGTATTTCGAGCAGTAGAGGGAGTCTTTTATTCAGTGGAGCCACATTCAGTTCCATTCATTTACTCTCAAGTTTGATGTTTGGGGGATAATTGATTTAAAGGTCAAGGCCAGCAAACAAAAAAGGGGTATCAAGCAGAATGTTTTCTCTTTCTTTTTATTCAGGAGGGATGGAGAACTAAGATCTCTTGCCATCTAATTGTCAGTAATGTTTTCTTCCAAAAAGAAGAAAAATGTTAATCCACTCTTATCTTTTCTCATCTCAGCATTGGTTTGCAAAGGCCTTGAATGTTTTCAACAAGAGGTAGTAAAGATTTGGCTGCAGAAGACAGGATTTTTTTTTTTTCAGGACATGAAACAGCAAGTCTTGCAAATAATGGCTATTTCCCCCCAACTCTTTGCACTGTTGCCTCTATCTACGTACTGTTGCCATTAGTATTGAGAGAGCCATTGTTCATTGTAAGAAAATATAAAAGAACATCATTATAAGTTCAGATTTCTACAGTGGCTTTCTGGAGGGGTTTTGATCAATGCAGAAGGACTGCCTGAAAAGAGAAACATTTTCCAAGAGAATGTATTACACAGAAAGAGAATGCCCTGACACTGAAAGAAACTGGGAAAAAAACGTACCTACCAGTAGGCTAGACAAAGGGCACAGGTCGAGGCCTTTTCTTTGAAAGCACTGATTAATGTGAGGTCCTGTTACCTGCTATAATCATCGTTTTGTTCTGAGTGAAAGGTTTCCTACATTCCTAATTTGTCTTAGGGATGGTAAAAGAGAAAAAACTGTCTACCTCGGTCCAAGGGTGAGACAGTTTCATTTTGCATTCAGTTCAAAGTGATGGATAAAAAGGATGCAGGTTGTCGTACAAATGCTAACTGAGTGATTCCCTGGAAAAGCAGTCCCTGCAGCTCACATCACTCAACTATTTATATTGATGAGAAGGGGCATTTAGACTGTTTCTTAAATAAAATGTTACTGTGGCAAAGTTAGCAAGAACTGTTAAATCCTAATAGAGAAAAATCTCCATTTGTATGCACATGCGTACTCTCATATTAAGGAGGGACAAGATGTCTGCACAAATTAAGTCTCTGTACTTGATTTTTCACTGTGAAGTGTAAAACATGCTAGCAATTCCTGCTTTCTTAAAGCTGGTAATCTAGGTATACAGGGATCCTGATGCTGTTTTCACTGAAGCCTGTAAGAGATGTCCAGTTGATTAAAATGGGACTTACACAGACACTTGGGGCGGGGGGGAGTGGGGTGGGATGTGGAGTTCAGCACCTTTCTCTGATGGTGGAATAGCAAAAGGGAGCCCAGGACAGACAGGCTTCTAGGACTCAGTTAAGTGCCTAAACCAGTGTAGAATAAATACAGATTAAGAGTCACAGGATATGGAAAGTAAATTACAGCAAAAGGCTTCACTAGCTACAACTGTAGACAGAGGAAAATCAATACTCAGATTTTGCCCATTCCAACAGCGAAAAGGAACAGTTTAACTACTTCTACTACAAGGAGTCACTGACACTAGGGATGTGTCCTGTCTAGGGAAACTTTGGAGCTAACACCACCAAAAACATGACGACTTTCCCCATAATCAGCAGACATTCTGCCCCAAACTTTAATTTGGCTCAATGGAGGTGTTGTGTCCCATGCCATATAACCTCCTAGGTTCCAAGGACCCTGCCCAAAAATGGGAGCCTTGCTCTTCCTTTTCTGTCAGAATATTTTGTCAACCAACTAAATGCTCTAACTCAGAGACGGTGTGGAGTAATTGACTTCTGTGCTGTAGTGAAGCATGAAAATTATATTACTCACAAAGCATGTATACCATCTGCCACTTGATGTAAGCATACAACAGAAACACTAATTTTCTAAAAAGTATTTTAGTTTAACACTACAGGAAGAGTCAAGAAGAAATACTGTCTTGGACACAGTTCACAGGTTGTGAGACCATTCATCCCTGAAACTGGTATTGCCAGGGCGGTAGAGGACATGTGAAAATCCCTTCACAACTCTACAGCACATGATAGTAAAAGAAAGAAACTTCCATCTCCACCCTTATTTCTCCTAGCAAAAGCCATGAGCATCATCATTAATTGGAAAGGCATATAACATTTTGACTGTGAACTAGTAATGCAGGCAAAATTCAAGAGAGTTAGGAGACCTGAACAAATAAATATAGAGTCTAGTATGTTTTATCTGTTAGAGTGAGATTCATGTGTCCTCCATCAGCAAGTGTTTTCTAGCCATTCTGCACTTCTAATGGTAAGCAGTACTGATCACACAAGAAACAAGCTCTGTAATTCATAGTAATGGTAATTACAAAACATCCCAAAGGCCAAACCCACAACAAGCACCCCCAGTATCAAGTACAATGCAAATTTTATACTAAAGACAGTCCCTGTGCCTCACCTTACATCTCAAGTTACTGATTAAGGTCAGATTGATAATCATTTATTGATCTGATAAATCCAGTGAAGTATTGGTGATATTTTATGCAATACTTTTCAAATTTTCTCTGCTTCCCCTTTAAACTACGCTATAAAGTGCAGGCAGCCATTCCCGACTATGAAGTAAGCTTTTAAGTTAAACTGGGATTTTCAAAATGTTTGGCATTGCCTTATACAACTCAATACTTGGCCACCATTTGGTTCTTTGGACGTTCCCCAAAATATTTACATCAAACAGTGACACGTAGTAATGATTAAATAATATTTGCCATTTTAAGTCCCTTAAAACATTTGAGCAAATGACACCTGTGCCTGCCTCAGTATGGGTACTTCTGTAAAACTTCAGCTACATCAGTTAAAGCCATTGAACCATAATAATATAACAATGCTTTCTTTCTCTCTTCTCCCCCCTGCCCCCCCTCCACACACACATAAGTGTACATATACATGTCTTTCTGCAGTCTTAAAGATATATGTATCTCACATAGGACATTTTGTTCAGTTACTGAATCACCTCTGGACTTTGACACAGGCACTACAAACGTATATGGGAGACCCCCTTATGTCGTGCAGTTCTCTCTAGTCATCTCAGTGAACATTCACTCACACTTTGCCAATTTATAAGACTAGAGAAATCATTTTGGTCACCCATAGCACACACTTGTTAGCATTCAGCCACTACAGGCAGTACCAGAAAGCTATGCAAGAGAGCTAAATAAGCCAGTTCATATAAAACAAAGTAGCATTGAATCAGCTAAGTGTCCCATTCTTGCTAACTATGAAATGGAGACAAATGAAAAATGAGTCTGAGGAGGTGAAACAAAGATGTCTATCCTGTACTGAGCAAGGTAGGGGTCCCCATAAGAGTTACCCCACACTGACAGTAGAAGATGTAGATTTTGGGTTGTCTTTTTCTGCATTTCACATTTGTGATCTCATGTCAGAATATTGCAACTCAATTACTCTTTTTAAAATTAGGCTTAGAACAGGGCTGTAGTATGTTATATTAGATTGCCTGTGCAAACTGACATTACTGACACACATAGGAAACACGAAACTTTATTTGATGCATCCTGCGAATGATATCATATTTTCATTGATTTTAAGTTTGTACATGAATTTTTTATTTGATCAAATAAATTATTTTCTAATAAGAGCAGATGCTACTTTTAGGTAAACCAATATTTAATTTATTGATTTATATTAATTTGCAGTGTAGCATATCATAGGAAAACAGATATAAATCCCACGACTTACTAGGTCTCTTGTATCCTTGACTAGCCCTGATGTAAGACATTTCCTCAAGATGTGTAGACAGCTCCTGACTTTTAAGTGGAAGACACCCTTCAACAAGGCAAGATCGAGTCACAAAAATGTGACTACAGCTATCTGCAAACCTAAATGCCATTTTCTATCCTTTCATTTTCACTGAAGCTTTGAAGTAAATACGAAAGGAGCCAGAACTGAGCAAATTACCTGAGGACTGAAACATTTTTGACATAAGTCTCAAATGCAGTTCAAGTCTTTTATACTTCTTCTTCGTTGTTCTAGTTTTGTTTCATCTCAGAATGTGAGTGATGGTAGTGATGATGGAAAGATTGGACAGCTGGCCTCAGTTCCCCATGTTGGATACAGACAGAAACACTGTAAGATGCCCTTTTTCAGGAGCTTCAGAGCCTGTGCAGCAGAAACATTTAACTATTTCTTGCTGAAGGGATTGTGCAACAGGAAGGATCCATTTCACATCCACTACTTCAGCAGGTCCTGTATGCTAAAAGATTTCCTTTCTAAGTGGAATGGCTGTAATTTCAAACCTGTTTGCAACTAATGTGCTGAATTTGCTGTGCCAGCATGAAAAATTCTCAAATCTCCTTACTGCCATAAGGCCCAGTAAGAAGTTGCTGAGCAATCCCTACCTTGATCCATCCACCAAACATAGGAAGAAAGCATATGAGTTTTTAAATATAACCAAGTCTAGGACAATGAAATCAGCATGAAATTTGACTTAGAAGTCAAAGCAATTACTTATTCCAAGTATCATCCTCTAGAAGACAGTTTTTAACTAATTCTGACCCTCTCTACCCAAATTATAGTCGCACCTATTAAACTACTTTACCAGTCTGTGTTTTGCTTCAATTGCCATCCACCACATCTCCCTAGGGGTAAGAGTAAGGGCTCCATCACAACACCAAGGGATGGAAACAAGACTGGACTCTCATATTTTCTGCCTCAGTACCTTTAAAATACGTAGGGAAAGGTAACAGGTGTAAGAAGCCGATTTATATTTCCCAATACCAACAGCTCAGTTCTCAGGCAGCTAACTGTAGGAAATTCTGGCTTCCTCTGTGCCACTTGTAGCTTGAAGCAAGTAAGAGAGTCTATCCATGCTTTTGCTGACATAGGCAAAACAGGGGAAATAATACACAAGTTTTGAAGTAGACAGACTTCTAATGGAGGGCTTGTATGCTGAAATTTTTTCACAAAGCCTTGACTCATATACTTAAATCACCACAGCTTTAGGGTTTTTTTTTATAACATCTGTAAAATGTTAGCAAATGTGCAACATTTGAGAGATAGGAGAGTGATTCTACAACACTTTTACTTTTTCATTATATATCCTTCTGGATTAATAAGGTATAATTATTAGCTATGTTATCGTAAACCATACTAGACATAGCAAGAATGGAGCTGTTCCACAAGGTAAGGTCACCAGGGGTGATGCCAGAAGAAAGCAGCGCAGTGCCCTCACTGGCAGGGCACAGTCCCAGGACCTGAGCAGGGCAGGGCTGGTAACGATCAAATACAGAAGGTGACAAGTCAGGTCTAAGGTCAGCCCAGAAAATCCAGTCAGGACCAGAAGGCACAGGACAAGACACAGGTCTGCCCAGAGCTCTGCTCAGGCAAGGGCTGAGGCCCAAGGTCACCTGGAGCCCCAGACCCATCAGTCCATGGGTTCACGTTGGGGCTGGGCCGTGCAGTTAAGGGCAATTCCCCCCAAAACCTCAATGACGCCAATTAGAGTACTGTCTGTACTAATACTTAATGCTTCACAGAAGGCCAAAAAATTTCACAGGTGGAAATCAAACACTGATAGGTGACAGACATATTAAGTTTACTTTAAAAGAAAACAGTAAAACTTAATGAGACTGACAAAGATAAAAAAAAAGGACTGCAAGACTGTCAAACCAGCACACAGGAGAGACCCTACACATACTGTCCAGTCTCCTCCTCCTTTTCTCATTCAAATAATAATGGATAATAAGAACCCTTAAAAAAACAAAATACATCAACTATGATTTATTATGATTCAGATAGAAATGCGAGTAAGTCATTGTGTCATCTTTTTCATCTTCCTCCCTTTTTTAATGTGACTTCTGAAGCCAAAAGGGCAGGTGCATTGTATTCAGCCTCCTAGTGTGTTAGCAAACAAGATCCAGAGCATGTGAACAGATACTGTAAGTCAGCACTGATAGACAGAAACTTAAAAGGAAACAGGATAAAAATCAGTACTACTCACAGAGGCCTCTTGCACAGTCGGCATTTAAGAGCCAGAATCATACACTTTGATAGAGTGAAGAATGCAACCTGAATTCTTTCATTTCTCTGTGATGCCAACACCTGACATGGCAGGCTTTCTGAGATTGTGATCAGCTGTTTTCTTCTCGCAGAGTATTAATATTACTTCAAAAAAGGTGTGACTTTTTTTTTTAAAAAATATATGCATATAGTTGAATACTTACACTCTATTGACAAAATATCAGTAACTTTATGTGAGAAGAATGTATGTGCAATGTGTTATTATTTATTTTGAACTACCATCTGTCCTGGTTTGAGCGACACAGGACTAATTTCTCTTCTAATGCTTGGGAAAACTGCACTTTTAGAAAACTCTAGTGTCTGAATTTGTGAAAATATTTACTTTATAGCCAGCTATGGTGTGTGGGTTTCAAGGTCTCAGTGTTTTCGAGCTTGCCAGGTGCAGGGATGAGGCGGAGCAAGACCCGGGCACTTGACCCAAGCTGGCCAACAGGATTATTTCATACCATGAATGTCACATTCAATATAAATTAGAAAGTTTTGCTGCAAAGTAATCTCTTTCCCTTAGTGGCTGCAATCCAGAGGTGAGGTTGCCCAGAGAGGTGGTAGATGCCTCTCTGGGGAGGTTGGGGGGGTGTCCAAATTCTCCGTGCATTCTGCCTTTTCTTGTCATGCTATAACATTTCTATTTGTGTAGCCTGGCAGACCATTAAAGCTAAAATGCTGAAGTTGGTAAATTGGTAGAATAATAAAGTTGAATAATTGCAGCCTATAGTCTTTTTCTAAGTTATTTGAAACATGACAGTTGTAAAACAGATTTACTTCTGGTAAATGATATATTTTAAAGGGTGTGCCACAGCACAGATGGGTCTGGTGGGCACAAAGTTACAGTAAGTGTCAGTGAACTGTGTGGTAAATCACCCAAACAGAAGCAACTCAAAACAGTCAGTTCAATTAACCAAGGCCCTTTTAAACCTTTGCAGACTCGTATTAGTATTGCTGGCATTGCCATTAGCATTTGTAGCTGAATGTCAAATCTGCTATTACTTTTTCATGCCCTTGAAAGTAAAACCGCATCAGTGGTCAAAGCTCTGAATGTGAATTTAAACATTCAAGGATTTGCTCTATTAATAGCTCTAACTTAAAATTAAGCACCTGGCCTCCAAGCTCTATCTTGAACCAAGTAAGCTCCAACCTACAAGTTCTTGTTAAACTGCCTCTATGTGTCTGAGAATTAAAACACAGGATGGTCAATTACCTGTATTTTAGTGGATATCCCTTATTTGAAACCTGATGTTTACTGAATAAGAATTTCCTTAAAATAATTAGTGTATTTATCATGCAAAGTCATGTAAATACTTTTGCCATTACTTCCTGTTCAGCTTTGGCAGTCTCCTTTTAGTCTGTGACCAGAAGGTGGGGAGTGCCCTCTGCAATGCCCATGGATGTGTATTCCTGCCACTGGCCTTGTGACAGTACATAGCAATCAGGCAATATGCATAAGGTCATCTCAACGATTCATCTGAAAATTAACCTTTCAACAGCAATAACAAAAAAAAAATAGGTTTCAGACATCCTCTAGCTGTGCAGCTTAAAGTAGGGAGAAAAGCAGGACAATTCATTTCAATGGCAGCCTGAAATGTGCCAGCTGAAGCCATATCTCAAGATACAGATGTACGTGTAGGATTTTAACACCAAGGTTAGGCCAATCTTAAGTGCTGACCTCTAAAATTCAGTTACTTCCTATCTTTTTATGCCCATGTCCTATTGCTTATTGAAACGCATTTAGTAACCGTAATGAAAATCTTACTTGGATCATAGCTATGAAAAATTAACAAGGGATTTTCTTAAAAGTGCAATCTGAATTGTTTGTTTCAAAAAAGATTCCAAAAATTTTATGCTTACCTTTGAAATATGTAGAAGCAAATCAAGAAAGTATCAGGCATCTAAAGAAAAAATCCAGTTTATTTCATTAGCATACATCCTAGTTTTGTCAGGATTTCGGCTATACAACCAGATAAATTAATTATATTTCTTCTTCTGCTATTATATTTCATAACAACTGACCTCATTCTCCTGTCCTTAATGCACGCTGTCATTGCTCTTGGCTTTACATACATATGGAATAGGTAGGTCATCTAATAACCTCTCCCTTTTGCTTCCATGCTTAATAGGAAGGTGAGGTACCAGATCTTGTCCTCCATGCAACACCCCAATCCAACATTTAGACTACTCTAACAATTGGATTCCCCTCTAAGGCAGGGGAATTATTGTTAGTTAGGTTTTGCAGGTGAAAGAGCCAAAGACTCTGGTTCTCTGTTGCCTTTGTCTTGCTATGTAGGGTATAGCAGTTATCTACATTGCTACGATAGCGTCTTGGATTACCTAGTCAGTAAACAGCACAACATAACAGGCACAAGCCTGAAGGGTTCAAATTTTCAATAGTAGATTCTAGTGAAACAAACTCTAGTTAAATTTATGAGTGTCAGCATTATTCAGGATTTTTTAGCATTATCATTCTATTTGCTTCATTAGAAACAGTAACAAAGACCAGGACAGGAAAGAACCTGGCCCAGAAAGCAAAACAAAACCATCGAAAACTCAAGATCATCTGAGTCAAACCTCCTTCTCTGAGTCGCACTCTCTAAAAGTATGTAAATATCATTATAAATATATTAGGGCAGATAGATAGTGTATTTATTGTATCTTAGGAGAGCTGTTTATCACTGTAGCACTTCATAATGTGAAACAAGAGCAGCAGTAAAATTTCACTGCAGGGGAGTATAACTTTGCCACCACACTTCAGGAATTACGGCTCAGTTGAGGAATAATACACATTTGCCCATTGATCGAATAAATATTCTCATCTCAGAAGAATTCCAAATATAACCTGGAAGGTCTGTCTGTTTTAAAAATTCTAGCTGCATTTCTGAAGAAGATTAAGAAACAAGAGCTTTGGAATTGTGCTAAAATGGAGTCATACTATGATGAGTACTGCGTTATATTACAGGGTGATTATTATATTGACTTCTGAATTCCCACTCTCTAAAATGAAATTAATTTAACTCTAGCTTCAAATCCACAAAAGGAGCCTCGTACATCTTAGAGCTGAAGTCCAAACGTTGAAGAACAGAGTTCCTTTCAGTGGCTTGTATTGCCATATCTACATTAAATTTCATTTCAGGAGTTGCCAAAAGAAAAATATTACCTCTTTCTCCCCCAGGTGTTTTGCAGTAGTTCTTAAAAACAGGAACATATCCATCTGTAATCTATTCATTCTACTGACACAATGGGGAAATCTGAAAATGGATGACTGTATATCAGGCTGAAGGACAGAGCTTTTATTTATAACTTCCTAATAATTCCTGTATGTGAGTGGTAACACCCTTTGGTCCTGATTTACTGAATACTACCCCAAGGAATCCCTGCAAATAAAATAAAGTCTTTAGGAAAGACACCTACTGTAAAATCTGTTTATCATTCATTTCCTTGTTGATAATTTTTTTTGCATTCTTATGTTCACATGCATACAATTGTATCTGATCAGGTACAAATTTTGACTTGCCATTATTGTATATGATAGACTAGTTATAAAATAGTTTGTACAAGTACAGGAAATGCTCTTGCAGAAGTCTAATTTACACAACTGAAGCTTTCAATGAATGTCTATATGTAGATAGAGACAGAAATTAAAACACAGAAAACCCACTGGACAGAGAATGTATTCAGTTTTGATCAATTCCAAAAGAATGTGAGAATTTAAAAGTTCAGAAAAGGCAGAAAAAATATGAATGCAACCAGATAAATACCTTTATAATATAACACAGTATAGTATGGGCATTCTGGCACAAGGACATTCTAAAAATAGGAAGTTGACTTTAGAAAAGCTAAATATGGACATAAACTAGTAGAAAAGAATTCAAGAAATTAGTCTAGCATCAGAAAACTAGTCACATTAGTAAAGTTGGAAACTAAGACCCACAAAACAAACATTTTGCAGTTCTGCACCTACAAAATCTGCCTCAACTAGCAAAAAAAATAATAAACATGAGCATGGTGAAGACAGATGCATGTTCACTGTATGAAAAAAAATTTGGAAAGGTGTGAATTGTTCTATTCATCTAATATGATAACTCTGAAACCTACCTGTAGTAATCTAAAGATACCATCCTGAAACTGATACCTTATATAAAGCTCAATATCATTAACTCTCCTTGCAAGATAGGTGGCTTGAATATAAAAACTATTAACTGAGTATTATTTTAACAGAATTCTAGGTTTAATTAATTTATTTTAAAACCCTAAATGCTAGTCAGAAATCACCCATGGGTTTTTGTCCTGAGCTTTCAAAGCCTTACAACTGTTACAACTAATTTTTTGTCAAAGAAAATTATTTTTACACTAGACAATTCAGAATTAGGGACACAAGGCAAAATAAACAGAAATCAACCTAAGTAGTACAAGGGCTACTCCAAAGATGTTCTTTTTCATGTTTCATTTTAAAATCTCCCTTTTCCCCTATTTTTCTGAAACTGATGTAAAATGTCCAGATTTGTTATAGTATATAGTTATAGCTAAATCCATGGGCCTAATCATAGAACCAAATCCATTCACAAAGAACATGTGTGCCTTTTCTTACTGCTTACCGTGTTAACTCTGCAACATTAACATCAATACTAATTTTTGTTCTTCATCTTACAAGGTGTAAGTCTGAAAATAATGCTGTAGAAATACAAATGAGATGAATAATGCTGTTGGACTTCATCATAGACAATGAACAGTATTGCAAAAATGCAGGTTTACTGTAAAGTTCTGGCTTTAATCTTGGAGATGATGTTTTCAAGAATGTTGCAACTAATTGGCATTTTGTTCACTTAAAAACTACATTTAGCATTGCAGGGAACTATTAACAGCTAAGGAGGGATTGAACATATCTAGTAGGTTCATTAAATTTGAAGTGTTGAGACTTGTTATTTCAAAGAATCAACAAAAGCAAGGTCCTGAGAAGGAAACTTTGCCAGTAACTGGCCAAACAACATTACCTGGCATGACAGAAAATCAGTATGTGGCAACAAGCCAACTTCTAAAGCTTTCATCAGCTGTTTTAATCACCAAAGATTATTATTCCAACTCTAAGAAGCTTATGTGATTTATCTTCATGGGTTTGACAAAAGAAAGTCAGCAGTCATTCTGAGAGAGGCACTACTATTGTGCTCTGTGATATTTTAGACTGTCAGGAAGTAGTACAATGTACATGATATACTCTGTGTAATCCTTACATTCCTGATTGTATAAGCCACAACAAAAAAGCTCTATGTGATGATGACCACGTACTTAAGTGTGAAATTGGACATAATGCAGGACGAGCGTTCCTCCTGTCTTTCCTCCATAATGTAATTACATGTTACGGAAATGCAGAAGAATCTATGACTGAAAAAGAAAAGTTCATTCTTCCTTTTTAGAAAGGTTACAAGAAAGTCATGCTTTCTCAGTAGACCATTTATTCCTGTTATGAAAATGCTAATGTAAAGAAGTAATTTTTTAAGAAGCTTTTAATATAGAAATAATTGATGGACTTTTGCTACAAAATACATTAAATGATGTGAAAGACATTTATCATGACAGAGACCACATGTCAACCACAGAACAGATGCTGTGCAGATCTGAAAATACAGGATGATCACAATTCCCTAAGCAACTAGTTCCAACCCTGCCCTGACAGGCACTCCTGCTTCCGTCCCCCAGAGTTCCTGGAGGGATGAGAGAGCCTTCTTCTGAGATAGCAAGGCTCTTCCTTGCCCCAGTGAAGCAGTACCAACCGCGGTGGTATATCAGGTATATCACAGTACCAATCATGGTGGTGATAAAGCCACTGACTCACAGGATGTGGCAGTAGCCTTCGCTTGCTATCACTTCTATTCTCAAGGCAAGAGCGATCTCCCTAGTCTATTAGATGATAAATTCCAAGAGATACTAGATTTTCCATAATATGTATAATACATTTTACAAAGTCAAAACCAAGTGAAAAGGAAGTACCTCACTTAAAGCCTAGTCTCCTTATCAGATTTATAGTCCTAAAATACAACATTTTGATAGCACTGAACTCCATGGAAAATAATGTATTGACTTCATGGCAGTCAAGAATTGTCCCTGGGAGATCTCTTTGGGATTCTCTTTCTGAGTCATTAAACCTAGTCCATTAACTTCCAGCCGTTTAGAGGATTAATTTATCCAAATTCATATGCAAACAATACTGCTGATTTAAGAGTGTAGTCTGATGGAGGCTTCAGAGAAACACTCTGATCATGAATAGGACCGTTTCAAAGCTTCAGTATCGGAAAGATTTCTGGGATCCTTGGTAAGACAGGTTGTATCAATGCTAGACATTAGAACAAAACTAATTCTGAGGGTTTGCTTAAATGGCAGAGTATTTAATACCATCCGATATCTGATTTGACTTAAAATTTAGAATCATTGGATTCACATTCAAACTGACCCAAGATCTTAAAGGAAACGGAGAGTGGATAAAATAAGCACTTTTATTCAAGACGATAGATGCTTTGGCCTTCCATATTAACCATCCTTATGTCAAAAGCTTACTTACTATCATACGTCGTTAGAGACCAAGAATGGTCTTTGACTTTCTTCAGTAAAAAGTCCACCACCTACACCGTTTACCAAGTAGGCAATTGTCAAGAAGATGCCTTCTCATGATATTCACTTACTATTAATAGAAGATATAGGCGCAGACATTTTTGACACCCTCCCAGAAGACATGTTTAGGTTATAAACATAGATCACAAGAGAAGTACTAATGAGTTTCTCGTCCTTTTTGTCCCCGCACATGATGCATCACTGGTAAGCTGTGATATAAGATTTAAAGCTATATTAATAAATAGCAGAATTAGGAAATTGCTGAAACTAGCTAAAAAGGCTTTACTTTCTTCAGACTCCTTCTTACTTTCATAAAATATTGCAGTTCTTTCATGGGTATTTTAGGTATCCTTTTTCATAAAGAACGTACCAGTTTTACACATACACAAAAAAAAAGTTACCAGTTACAGACCAGTTCTATGAAACATTACATTTTAAGTACATTCTTCTCCCTCTCACTAGACCACAATTGTATTTCTTGTCTGGGTCTACAGGGAGAAGACACTGATAATTTTATGCTCAGGACAAGATTTGTACCTTCTACTGAGATAATTCGTAAAGTAACAGTGAAAGGTTAAAATCTGAAGAACCACTGTACCACAGAGTAAAGTTCCTATGGAAACATATCTAGAAGAATAAAGTCTTGTCTTTCTGTCAGCTTTCACTCCTTCCCCCATTTTTATAGAATGCATTTTGATAAATGTATGGAATAAAAACCATAGACACAACTTCCAAGTACTTTGTAAACACATTGACTCAGTGACCATGCAAAGTCATCTGGCCATTCCCACATCCTTCCTACAGGCCTACCAATAAAATACAGATTTTAGTAGTAACCTCCCTTAAGGTCCAGGTCTACCAGCATGGGGAACATCTCATCCTCCTTCACAGCCTAGAGAACAGACAACTCTCGTATCATGACCTGCCAGATCGAACACCAGGACAAAAGGACCGCACACAAAGAATAGCCTGTCAACACCTTGTCCCCTTTAAGCTGAAGTGTCTGAAGATAAAACTCCTTTGTCACTCATAACTGAGGAAACAGCATACGGTAAAAATAAAAAAGAATCACGTCAGACCATTGAGACTCAGGCTGTTTAAGAGACTAACAGCAGGAACAGGTTCACTGGGACTACATGAGAGTCAGAAGACTATCTGCAGCTTGGACTGCACTTTTACTCCCTGTGTTGACTATTTGGTCTCTCCCTCTTTAACAGTCTCTTCAATTTCACTCCACAGCTTTTCATCTTCTCTTGCTCTTCTCTGTTTCCTTTCATTAGAAATTCATTTTTTCCCATTTATTTTACTTCATTACAGCTCTACTTATCCCCCACAAATAAACCTATGAGTCCAAGCTGATGTTTCCTCCCATCATACTATTCTTTCTGTTCATCCATTATCACTCTTTCTACCTCAGTCTTAACAATCTACTTTACTTGAAATTGAAATTGCCTTTACTATCTTACATTTGTCAGGTGCCTGCCAGAAAAGGTATAAAAACAACACTACAAAAGTCGTAAGTAAGGGTACTGTGGACTTACAATTAATAACAAGTATTATATTTAAGAATTAAAAAAATCCTACTTTAGCCTATATGTGACAAAACAGTGAGCAAACAGAAACTCAAAAACACTGGCCTCAAAAATTCATTATTATATGGACTGAAGTATTTTGAGGTGCTTCAGTTTCACAGGTAATATAAAGGCCTGGTAGCACATAGTGTATATACTTATGACTCACGGGAGACATCTGCAAGCATGGGTGGCCTCTTCCTGACTGTCTGCTGTTGTTGCTGGGGCTCTTTTGGCCATTTCTGGATGGTCATGTTTTAAATTCTGTACATACCATCATTCAGATGGATGGTGATATTATAGATATTGTAATTCAAGGATATTTTCCAGGGGCAGCAGAGATAGACAGGATTCATAAGGAAATGTAAATAAATACATATAAAATATAAGCATTCAAAATTACTGTATGTTAAAATCATCGCTAAATTTAAAAATTCATCATTCAATACATGTTCTTCAGTACCTAGAGCCCTCTGCATAGTGTGCAATGGGCCATTTTATGATTATTACAATTATTTTTTGCATTCAAATATGTATTGCCTCTCTCACCAGGAAAAAAATAAAAAAAGAATGAACGACAATCCCTACTTTAAGGAATTGATAACATGGGACTGTTGTAACTTAGAAGAAAATACGAAGCACAAAGGATTGCTGAAGGAAACTAAGAGAATCACATAGTTTTGCAGTAAATATCATCATCATTGTTCCCTCCGAAATTACAGCACAGTGAGAGTAGGTGGGAACAACATGGGTTTAGATGTTTTGATTTTGAAGAACACTGCTGCAATTCACATAAATTGTACAGATTTACTTTTGCTTGCCTTTGGGGCTGTTGAAATATTTTATTTCTTCTCCCGTGTCCATTCCCTCCTCTGGTTTAATCCCCTTTCATGAGGTGTCGCAACACTGCTCATACACAAGAAGCCCAGCTCCGTGATGACAGCTGCAAAACTGATAGCTCTACCATGTTCCACCTGTTTTATACACGTGAAAACAACTCCCTTTGCAACAATTACAGTCTAAAGTTAAACTGTGCGTATAAAAATGTGCCCACACCAACAGGCAGGAACTGAGAAGGTGAATGTGACAGTTCATCTCAACTTCTTTTTTGGGATTGTTTGGCAAGGATATTGTGAATAGTATAGTCACCTATCACAGAATCTCTATATGTGCACCTTAGAAAATATGAAAAAAAGGAACACAAATTTGTGAATCCTATTTCTAAATCTTTTTGGGTTTAGCCAGTGAAAGACAAAGCTTTTAATGAGGAAGCACATTGTCCTGGTCTGAGGACTATTCATAGTTAAATCTATGTAAATCTAGCATAAAACCGCTGCCTTAACAGAAATTGTTAAGAACTTACAGAATCTGTCATAATCAGTTGTTATGCATTTTCCTGAAAAACCTTCCTATGTGTTCAAACTTCAGCTTCAAATTACAGTTGAAAACTCCTGGGAAAAAAATTATATAAGTGAGTAGGAATAGCCCTCAGTATTTTTTGTACAATCATTATAGTTACCATAAAGTTTGCATGATTCACGGACATAGGGATAGAAAAACCATGGCAAACTTGCCTATATCTGTGGTGCAAAAGTCAGGCCCTGGCCTTTGAACTCTCCTAGTATTGCACGTTCACCATCCCTTTATGTCACCTTCTTCCACTACAACTGCCAGGAAGCCTGAAATACAGTTACAACCTAATAATATATTTCTGAAAAAAA
>VYXH01005044.1:518839-549200 GCA_013397275.1 Burhinus bistriatus | reverse complement strand
AAAAAAAAAAAAAAGGAATTACTGGCTTCCATTTAACATAAGAGTGTAAATGTAAACTTCAGTCAATTGACAACATTTATCCTAAGTCTTATTTTTAAATTCTATAAGGTCTAGAACTAAGGAATTATATGTGCTGACATGATGTTAATAATTTTTGTTTAACAGAATTTGCTTTGAGATAGTTTGAGGTGAAATAGCACAAATTCACATACAAAGAGAATAATCATTTGTGTTTTTAGTATATTAAAACTTGAAAAGTTTTTTCATATACACCAATGTATGACACATTGTTTTCTCTGCTTTTGCAGCTGATCTCTCACAACCATAATCATCTAGGATTACCATTAAACATGTACATGTTTTTAAAGGAGGCTAATCTTACTCCAGTTTGAAGTAGATAGGGTTAGACATTAAAGTCTGCATGAATAGTCCATTTCCTATTAGGACTCATGCAAGCTACCTGTCCTCTGAGGCTCCGATTTTGCAGCTGTCATCTTTCCCAGCATTTGGGTAATGAAGGAATCTTTTGTTCTGCTGAAAAGTGGTGCATTGTTCCCTGCTCAGGTGCCCAGAACAAAACGTATAAGGCAATACAATGAGCTTCTCTCCAGTCTGGCTTAAGGGGTTTTTTTTTCTTTATGGAAGATTTTTCACTAAATGAAACTTTCCTTGTGCAAGCTAAGAAAAATTGCAACTTTGTATTCAAGATCTTAAAATACAGGATAAAGATTTCAAAATATTTTTATATGGCATTGTGTCTAAGCCAAACCTAGCCTCTTTAGAAATGTAGTTATAACAGTAAATGGAAGGGTTTTATTTTGCTTGAGCTATCTCCATACTTTGTTTATTTCAACAAAAATATCCAGGTTATTTCCAGACATTTCCAAAACAGTATTCAGCTGTTTTTATTTATTCTGTTTGCTAATGAGAAATCCCTGCCCTGTGAGTTTCCCTTTGCTTGATACCCCTGAACTGCTAGGGGAAAGCTCTTCAGAATTACTCTTACCTATTTCATACACTTTTTAAATCTATCCCATTACAGAAAGGGGCTGCCTCGTTACCTCTAACTCACATTAAGTGCATAAAACCAAAAAGAATTACAAAGGCCAATTGACTGGCTGTGGAAGAAATTCCCAGTGAAACACATTTTCTGATTGATTTTTTTATATTCTCAGATAAATGTTCAGCTCTCTACAAGAAGATTTCACAAGTTAGGCAGAACCCTCTAGAAAGAGACAGAGATTTCTCTACTCTGAGGAGCAACTTTCTTCATTCTCAAGGGAGAGAAAATGTCAAAGCACAGGTGAATAAATGAGAGTTAGATCAAGGAGGCGAGAACCTGTAACTCGTGCAAAAACTGACAGTGAGTCTGCATTAGCATTTTTGCTTGGATTGGGAATGCACTTTCCATACAAATCTCCTAATATTCCTCAGTTAACCTGCTTTTATTTGCACCACAGAGTTGTCTCAGACCACACAAAATGGATCCCTTTAGATGAAACTAAACCAGGAGACGTGCATCTTGTTAACGCCAACATAAACCTGGGCCCGGGTGTTCCAACCACTAATTGGCATGCAGACGAGGGGACCAGACTAGAGCTAGTCTGAAATAAAACCTCCAAAACATGCACAGCATGGGTTCTGGGTCCTGAAAATCAATTGGTTTTCTTTCCAGATCTGTTTATATTCTGCTTTGCTGCTTGTCAATACAGACACAGTGTGAGAGAAGCAGACAACAAATAGGCCTTTCTAGATCAAGGGTATTTGCTGGGCAGCAAAAGGCGTTGCACTGCATTTGATGAAACTGAAAAGGCCACCAAACTGGCTGAAGCAAAAACCTAGCATCTGTCAAAAATACAGTTATCAGGAGGAGAGTTAAGGATAAGCCACCTTTATTTCTATTCTATCTGGCTGTCCCTTTCTACTGAATGATCAGCTACTCTTGTTCTTATTTCACTAAAACCTGGCTCCTCTAAAGAAAACTCAGAGGCTTTTAAAATCAGGAATTCACTATAAACCAAAGATCCATGCACAGCCACCTCAAAGTCCTGCCTGACCATGGGTCTCATTGCACAAGCATTGCTATGGGGTTGCTGTGCCAACCTGAAACACAGCTCCCAAAAGTCTAGGGACGGCCTCCATGCTGCAGGAAGGAAGGTTGAAGGAGCACAAAGCACACAAATGAGAGGTACACCCAGTACAAAGCATTGCAGATGTTCTGGAAGTATTCAGGCCGATGCCATTTTGCCAGAAGCCACATGAGCTAGGAACAGCTTATGGTATGAAAGTGGCTTAAAGCTCTTCATCTCATTTACACCCTACTGAGCTCCACCCATGCAGGTACATATGCTCTGAATTAAAGAGTATAGCATGTAAAAGCACTTGTGATGTAAGTTCTGGCTAAATACAAGCTATCAATCTGGCTCCTAAATAGGGTGAGATAAATCATGTTTAGTGAATGTGTTCTGAATCTAGTATTAAGGTCTTCCTTTATTGGGAGAATATGGTGAGGGGTTCTTAAAGGTATTCCTAGCTGTATTTCTTAGCTGCAGGCTGGTCATAAGGTCCCGCTTATCCCTCCTTCGCCCATTTTGTACCAGAAGATGGTACAATGCATGGTGTGTAAAGCTATGAGCTCAGAATAGCAGTGTACTCATCTTGACCTCAATCACATGAAAAACAGAAGGGTAGGTACAGGTCATCAGGTAATTAAGCCCAGAGCTTACTGCTAGAAGCATTTAGTATTTGATATATGTTCATCCTGACAAGTTAGAGAGGCTATAAAATGTAGTTACCATGAATGCACCTTTGAAAGATGCTTTCTGAATTTATGATAATTAACTTTATTTATCATCAAATATAGATACAACTTATAAAACTTCCACAGTTCTGTGGAGTGATAAATGGTCCTTGTATCTGCTATATTGATAAAAATGCTTAGAAAGGCAGTAGTTACTCAAACCCTGCTAAGGAGTCCTCTGTGGTACATACATCTCAATAACATACAGTCTCAGTAAAGAACCATCCTGTGTTACCATACTGTTATCATAGTACAAGGTTTTTGCTTGCAGGATATTTCTTTTCCATCCTTTTCCTGTCCTTTTCCCAAAAACTGATTACCTATGCAAACTACAGCATATTTTTTCTCCTTGGCTGCTGTTGTTTTGCCCCAGCTTGCAAACTGCTTATTGTTGGATTTCCTCACTTTTGATGTCTGACCTACAGGTGCTCAGAAGGTTTGCTGTATCAGTTAGTGGGTTTATCTTTTAACTCATATAATATTAACATTAACTAACCCTTCTAATTAATTCCCACATTACATATTTCAGATCATTAATTTAGTAAGGTTTATTAAAATATTGGAAATATAGAGCTGGCAAGATCAACCACAGTCAGACATGGGAACAGTAGGTGGGAGAAAAATTCTCTTCCAGCTTCACAAAAACCCAATCATCTGCTAATAGAATTTGGGAAGAAACTTCCAGTAAGCACAGGCTTTTCCATAATCTTACCTGATAGTGTTTCTTTTGTAATCTGCCATCTGAATGGATGAAACAGCTCCTAATGGAAGAAGTGTCCTTCCTCTTTGTACTTGACTGTTATATATCTGCAAGGTGAAAAGCAGACTGGTCAGGTCTGAAGTGCACTATTTTCACTACAAGTCTAGTGAATAAGATGGAGAAAGATAAATTTGTCTTCTGCTGATTAGGAACAGCAAACTTACATCTATGCTCAAAGGACTGCTGATCAAATCAAGTCTGTTGTGAGGTATGAGAGAAGCAAGGTTTTTACTTGTAGTTTTGGCTGTCAGAGAGTGCAGTTTCAGACTAGGTGAAATCCAATCTAATGGCCACCAAAACGGGCACCTCTGCTCCTCATTTATGCCTCCACTTGTGCACACTAGCCCATTCTGCGATGTTTGAAAGAAAGCTCTGTTCATCAAACCAATTAATTATTCCAACAAATTTAATGAGTGCTTCATATATGTGGAAACGAAGCTGATGTAAGGTTCAGGAAATTACCAGAGTTTATTGTTACAGAGACTGAGGGTGGGTATCTCTTTATTTTTATTAACATTTTGCATTAGTCTTGTCCTTCAACAACTGAATTCTCTGAAACAGATTCAACACTTTGTACTTGTAAAACAGAGACACATTTCCAAACAAATTTTTAAGCTTCCTTTTTATCTCTTGACATGTTAAAATTGTTTTTCAGTGCTGTGCATTAGTTAATAGTTATTTGCATTAATATTTTGGGGGAAGGATTGAGACATTGCTTTAAATTTAACTTGCGGAGAAACTGCTGTTTGCATGCATAGCCCCAAAACAGTTTAGCACTTGTTTTGCAAAGGTTTGAATTAGTAACTCATGACTAACTTTGTTCAGACACAAATATCAGCTTTCAATATGAAATTAAGTGTAATAGGGGTGAGATGAGAACTATATAACACATACCAAACCTGTACTTGAATTAGTTCTTTTGCAAGCATCCACATATATTTGTCACTAAATCGTTGCTGAAAGGCGGCTTTCCAAGGACAATTAGTAATCTTTAAGAGCACTCTTTAGCAGAAGGACCAGAATTAGGGCATACACAAGACTAATTTTCTGATTTTAGCAACATACTTTTTAAGCTCACAGATTTCCCACAGAAATGTAGTCTTGCCCACTAACTGCTGCAAGGCTTCCCAATTCTGGCATTCAGTAAGCATTAGATACAGATGTCTGTGCACACATTCAGCTGTTTAGCTATTTCTCTGCAGTAGCCAAATATGCTGAAAAAGTTACTCCTGTGGCAGTCTAGGCAACTGCATGACACAGGTTTGTATTTCTTTAAAAAGCAGACAGATAACAAGAAATGCAAACAGATTAAATGGATTATCTTCGTAACACTCAATATGCCGGGAACTGGGCAGCAAGTCAGCGATAAATTTGCTCCATTACACACACCACCTAAATGCATTTCCATTATGGCCTGTGATTTTTTTTCACCCCTCACACTAAAACTCAATTTGATGTGATGGAGATTTTAAGTACTCTGAAACTGTGTTTATGTTATCAGTCATTTCAATATAGTATTTATGAAGGCAAAATTTTAATAGCCTTACTGCTAGCTCTATTCTCCATGATTTTTAACTCACATCTTTTGTGCTTTGCAGAGTACTTATCCTAGTAACATCCTTTTTTGATTCATCCTTATAGCCTAACATGGCATTCAACAACATTTGACAAGATAGTTATCAAATACTTAAAGGTCAAGGCTGGGTACTTCAGAATATTAACTTCCACTAGAAAATATGCATATTTTTAATATCAAAGTATATTTTCTTCAACTATTGTTTCTCTCCACTTGAGGACAAATGTTTTTAAAGATACGTATTTATATTTATATTTATTAAGAACCACAAACCCTAATTTCTATAGAAGTTAGAACGTCTGTCATAGTAGGAATATAATTCTATGAATAATTCCCATGGAATTTTACCTTGCATTTTCCCCTGCAATCTTACCTTGCATTAGTTGTGATTTTTGCCTATAAAATTAAAACCAGATAAAATGGGCACATTTGAACTTGATTATGTATGCTCTGCAGCAATGCCACTTCCGTTAGATTATTCTTAGACCCTTAGAAGCTTTTAGTTATAAAAAGATCAGGAAAGATAAATATTAGTATGACCTCAGTTTGTGGAACAAAAATGTCACATTCCAGCCCAAGAAAGAAGCAAAAATGAGAGAAAGGCTGGTTTCTGGCTATTTGTATCCTGACCATATTTGCTATCTTTATCTCCAATCATTCATGCTAAATCTGTAATTTGAGCATATTTCTAGGTAGAACACCAATCAAAAGCATCATCTTTGGCACATCCACATGAATATCATTCTGTATTTTGCAGTCTTCAGGAGACACTCTTTGGCATCCTCAGCTAAAAGGCTCAGGTGTGTTCAGAGCTGTGTGCATCAATCTCTGTACCTTGAACAATAGCAGAAATTCTTCATAGGAAAATCTACATTCTCATACTCAGTACAGAAAGGACACAACATATGCTGACCACTTAGTTTCTTTTATTTGTTTTACTAACAAACCAGGCTTTTAAATCATTTACAATCTTCTGGACTAACCATTCACCTTATTTGCTTCTTCAACTTGCATGAGCAATCACTTTTCTACAAGAAGCAGCTTACAAGAAAGGAATATACTACTGAAATGCTTATCATTTGGCTAAGCTTTAGTATTTCAGACCACCTTGCAGGCTGCCTTCCTTTGAAGAGACATACATGTAAATCTATTGAAGATTTACAATTGTCAGTGGAAGAGTTTTAAGGTTAAGTTTTTCTGTAACCCTATCAACTTGTAATTTGCCTCCATTTCAAATGTTGGCAGGTAAATTTTGCACATCTCAACAGTTTTGCACTGCCGGGGCTTTAGCTTAAGCTGCTGTATTTTCTAACTGGCTAACCACCCTTCTTTGATCTCTGTGAGGCCCTGTCAGGTGGAAGTTCTCTTAAATCCTTGAGTTTCTTTGGGCTCTGTTTGGCTTCACAATAACATCTCCAGTAACTCTGCACACCTATCCCCTACTTTTTTGTTTTTTTCAGAGAAATACTGGGAGAGTTAAAGGTCAAATGGGTTTAGGTAAAATGTAGCAAAATAGATAGCATACCTCTACTATGTAATTTAACACATGCCAAAAAGAAAATGTTAAGCCTTCTTGCAAAAGACAGAGATGTCAAAATAGCCTTCACTCACAAACACTCAAAAAATAGTATCACTTTTATTACTATAGTAGTAATATAAAAAGAGAAGATTTGCTTTATTTTTCTAAGCTCAGGGAAGTCTACTAGAGGAACCAACTAGAGTAACCCATTATACTGGTTTGGGGGTTTTTCACCTTAAGATCTCTTAGTCCACTTTTTATGTTTGCAAATGCAAGACAGCATTAAAGAGTTTATTTATTAACTTTAAGACTACAGTTTACAATCTACTGTATTATTGCCACTGGAAACTAACTTTGCCCCCAAGTTGTAGGAGGCTTTCTCATTCTCTCTGGGTTTTGATGATATTTTTACACATATTATCGCCACATGGATAAGTATTTTTAGGCAGGTTCCTGCAGTATATTTCTGCTTACCTGGAGATCTTTGCATCATCTTTCATTTTTTAGCACTAGCTTACTTTAATGTTTTCTCACTTTTCCATTAACCTTCTTCAAGTTTGCACAATTCATTGAACAACAATAAATAGTAACTAATTCATACAGGACAGAAAAGGGATAGCAGTGATATCTCCAATTCATTTGAAGATGTTTCTCCACATTTCTGCCTTTAAAAGATATGGCCGCACTAAATCAAACCAGAGGAAATATCTAATTCATTTTCCTCTCTAAAAGTGACCAGTAACAGATGCTTAACAAGAGTGCATACTTATAGAATAATTTGTGCAGAGAAAATTTCCTCACCGTGCCCATGAATATGTATTGAAATGTACCTGGAGAAGTCTCTGGTTTACAAGTTACTGAACACTTCAGTTTTAGAATACCAGACAATCCTTTTTCTACCATCTCAGAGATTAGCCTTCATTTGAATCAATGGTTCTGTCACTAAACTCAGATATAAAATCAAATAACTGTCTGACACATAATTTGTGATCACTGTAGATACAAGCGTATCTAATTAAGTGAAGATCACCTGTTACTTCAAATTCCACCTTTGGTTCTCAATTCCCATGCTACAAATACAAAAGCAGTCACAGATTTGAAATAATTCTCCAGAGAATTATGAACAATCCAATTATTTTTCCTCTCTTTCCAAAAAGAATATGCCTGTGAGAAGTATTTAGTGGTTCTTTAGCAGATTTTTAATTATGCAAGACAATATTTATGTAGAAAATTGAGTCCTTCTATGACTGAATTTTCCCACGAGGCTTGGCTGAAGAGTGTACTTGGTCTGGCTAGGATGATCTCTTCATAGTAGCCTATATGGTGCTACATTTGTATTGATTATTGCCTACCACACAGGATGTATTCTGATCATTCTGATCTCTATCAGTTTCAGTTTGCAGGTTGAGGTTTATAAAGTAGTATTTATGATGAAGACACCATCATGGCAGTAGCTTCAAAAATACTACTTCACAAGCACTGTTCATGACTGAGAACAGTTCAGTTAATTTATCCAGACCTCTGATGAAGATGCTGCATAAAAGTCAGTGGAAGATAATGCTGCTATCTTTGTAAACCTGAGCTTTCGTGCACTGTCAATGGATATTGGCACATGGTCAAAAGTACAAAAAAAAAAAAAAAAGCAATATTAGTGCTGCAATAAAGAGAAAAGCTGCCTTTTCTTTTATCAGCTAATGGTATTTCCAGAGATTTCACATTATAACTTTGTTTTCTTATCCCAGAGAAACATTCATGAGCATAAACATACAAGAAGAGGCTCCAAAGTTAGCTCTCTACATTCAGAGCTGAAATCTAATTCTCATTCAAACAAATTTATTCTGCATTTTCCCTGTTCCTAAACCTCATGGACATTTTCGATAATGTTCCCTGCCTAGTTCTGTTCAAAGTATTGATTGTTATGTGCAACATTTAACTGCCCCTTCATTTCCTTTGGTTTGCAAATTTGTACGTATAATTTTAAAAGAAAAAAAGCCTCCATATTTCACTTACCAAAATCCATGGGAGCTTGAAAAGGTGAAGGTGAATTGTGATGAGTCCATTTCCTGGGCTGATCTTTCGTTTCACCAGGAAATGACTAGGGCTTATACAACCTAGCAAAAGACAGGTAATAACTGTTATTCCTGTTCAAAAGGAATGCCATTTGTACATCGTGAACCAAGTCACAACATTTACATTGATTTCCTTTGGTAGTAAAAAAATTCATGCTACTCTGTTCTTCTACTGGTATTTGCATATAATTTTCATACACTTAAATGACCATAGTATCTCTAATAATTGCAAATTAGAAACTGTTTTGCAAGCAAAGGCTTTAACGGCTCACGCAGTGAATGCGCTCCCTGCCCTTGCCCAGCTGCAGAGGCAGCCGCCTGGGGAGCCGGAGGCCACACCGCTGCCAGGAACACAGAAGAAAGGCAAGTGAGCTTCATACTTGCGCACAGCTTTCCTTCTTTTGCTTACTGAGGAGCTGGAGCCAGCCATGTTACTACAAGTGCTGCCAGGGCAGAGCATCGGCCGGCCGCTGCCTCAGGGACAGGGAGCTGGGGCCCATCATGGTGCCCAGCTGGCTGGGCAGGGCCTCATGGACCAGGCCCGTCCTGCTGCCCCAGAGAGGAGCAGGGCAGCTGGGGGTAGCCCCCGCCCCCGCCAGCAGGCACCTCAGATGGGGACGGGCCAAGGCCGGGCTGGGATGTCCGCCCACAGGTGGTCCCGATCCGGCAGGGCCTGTGGCTGGGCAGGGCAGGGCTGTGGGGAGCTGGAGACAGGGCCCTGACCAAACAGAGAGGCTGGAGGCGTGCTTCTTCACCAAATCCAAATGGCAAAGGAAATTTTCAAGGTACAAAATGGCAAATCATAGGATGAAATCCTCAGCAGAGAAGCAGGACAGCCCAGGTCAGCGGATACAGGCACATTGCCGCTCAGTCCTCAGCGTGGAGATTGCCTCTACAGCCGAACCGCAGGGGAGTCGGTATTGAACCTTCCCTCTGCGCCATCCAGCTAGGACCTCTTTCTGCATATCGAAGTCAGTTGTTACAGTATGGTAAAAGAACATTGTCACTCAACATGGACTTTTTACGCTGTTAATCATATGTATTTCTATTCATTTATCTTAGTGATCCACCTGCCCAGACCTGACACGAAGGCAGCCTTCGAGGAATTTTCATTCTGGTGAGAGAACCAGTGCTTCATTTGTACTGATATGAATGTTTATACAGACATGAATTACTCTTTTCTAATTTGTCAGTGTGATATGATCTCATTACATCTTTCCATTAGTTAGTTTGGGGAAATTTATAATGAAGGGATGTCAAAGATACTGCATTTTATTCAGTAGTTTCTGAAGGACAGCAAGTGACATTAAATCAGTGGCATGCCATTCAGTTTTAAAAAGAGTATGGAGACACTGTAAACTCAGTAAACACTGTGTTTAACAGAAGAATAAAATAGAACTATACTTTGTCTCTTTTTAAACATTTATCATTTGTACTGTCTCTATCCCATAGTGTATATTTGACCCAGTTTCCTTTTACCAGAGACTACGCAGTTTCCTCAAAGGTTCTTTTTCTTTTGGAGATCCCACATGTAAATAAAACGTAATCCCAAGCAGCAAAAGGTAGTTGTGTGGCAGCATTTAATATTTTTTATTAAAAAAATAGATTAAACAATATCTCAGCAAAGAGCTCAATGATCACAAAGATATCATTAACACAACAGAAGTTCTAGAAGCTGCTTAGAGATTTTTCACAAGCTGTCAGTTACCCGTTATAAAAAAGTGCTGCAATTCTCTGTATGTCCTCCAGGTGTAGCATTTTCACAGTTCATAAGCAGTATCTGACTGTCACCACTGATACCCTATGCACAAAACTACATGTAGCTCAAGCTCCGTGCTAACTTGCATCCAAACAGTTTCAGTGATTTCAAAAGACTTGAACGGGGTTTCTATCAACATGGAATCTGGCCCTACATCTATAAACAAACCACTAATTTCAGGCCAATTATGCTAGAGACAAATTTAACCAAAGCCTATTTGCTTGGTGTCTTTTTAAACTTCAGAAAAATGGTCTATCAAAGCAACCCCATCAAAGAACATTCACAGAATTTATACTACTTTTGCGAATATATTAGTGGTTCTTAATTCTTAAAAGTAATACTATAGTGGCTTGCCTAATAATTTATTTAATACTGGTTTGCAAATGTCCTATTTGAGAACCTCAAAATTCTTCCTGATTTTTCAGATCTTCATTATAAGATATCTTAGGAGCCTGAGAAACAGAATCACCCAGTTTTACAGAGAGAGAAGTGAACATATATTTGTCAGGTGTTCTCTAATTCCATGTGACTGAGTATTTGGATACCCAAATGAGACCCCTACATACTCTTCTGTTCCAGTAATTTGATACGTATACGCAGAGCAGTTGACTAAATCAGACAAAATAGTACTAACATACATCTTTAAACATGCATTGTTTCCACTTGGGCAGGAGGTGCACAGAGGTTATATTTTTTTATATTGGTCAATGAAATTAATAAGAACAATTTTTAAAAATCCCCCAATATACAGGACTTCCATTGAAAGATCCTCAGGAATATATTACTCCTAGCCCATGCATACCACGTGTCAGACCTTCCTTGAGAGAATGTTTCTGTGACATTCTATGCTAAATACAATTTCACAGGTGACGTGATTTTTTCTGCCCTCATACCAGCATTCAAGATTTCTCAGTTTCCCTATTGAATTTGAATCCTTTTTCAAATCAAACCAACATTCACTGTTTGTACAGTCAGAATGATCCTTTTATCCCAGGAAATGTGATGTGTAATTTTTATATTTGTCCGTCAATATAACAAAGGACTGATAATCCTAATATAATCACTGATACCGATGGAACAAAGCTGGATCGTAACTGAATTGATGAAATATTGTTGGTGAAATTCTTGTTAAGTGGCATTCAGATTCATATAACAGAGACTCACCAGAGCTTGCATATGGAGTTCCCTGTGTGGCTCTG
Organism: Burhinus bistriatus; assembly: GCA_013397275.1. Lineage (NCBI taxonomy): Eukaryota > Metazoa > Chordata > Aves > Charadriiformes > Burhinidae > Burhinus > Burhinus bistriatus. The sequence goes on along the minus strand of VYXH01005044.1, from coordinate 537,518 downwards.
GAGAGTGCTATGTAAGCATATAAATTCACCCTCCCACACATATTTGACTGGTAATGCCAAAGAGCAATCATAATTTAATTGACGAGAAAGAAACATAGACTTAAAAAATTATAATGGAGCAATTTTATGACTTTTCCATTGTAATATTATAGTTGTGTTATAGTTGTAATATTCTAGCACAAAACCAGAAGTTTTTCTGGGAAAGTCCAGTTACAACTTGTGAATTACTCTGTATAAATATAAGGTACAAGAAGTTTTATGCTTTGGATAAGTCTTGGTTTGTTTTCTTTTTTTGTTTTCTTTGGTGAAATGCAAGAACCTTGAGAAAGTTACTTTGGTCTAGGCATTATTACATCTTCTGAGAGACCTTTTAGAGTTAGTATTTACTACCTAATATATGCACTCCTCAGTATATGTTTCCTTTGCATTCTTTCTGTGTTCATAGAAAATATTGATTTGACTACAAGAGACAGTTTACTGAAAAAGTGACCTCATGAAATAGAAATGAAATGTGATGCGTGTGTATCAGTGAAGTCACAGCGGTGTTAATGAAGGAGAATCACAATCGCAATTCCTAACTGTAATACTGTTATTCAACTCGTACAGCCAGAAGTAAGGTATTTCTCTAGAACAGAAAATGTATCATAATCTTACTCATAAAAGTGGCATTACTGAGAATAATTAATCTCATTAGTTTCCCCAAGAATCACATTTTTATTCATCTTGTGCTTAAGAGATTTGGTTTTACCTACTTCAGCAGAGATCTTAGTTCTTCACAGTGAGGAAGGTTTACTTCAATTCCAAGCATGTAATTGGCAGGACGAGGGATGGGAAGAGGGGAGAGAAGGGGGAAGGAGAGAGACATGACATTGTAATGAGCAAGCATTCGGTAGCTTTTCCTAAGCATAAAACTGTGACTTTCCTGAATCATTTCCTGTGACTTCTGAGATAAAGGTAGAAATAATAGAAATTAACTACGAGACCTTTCATCTTTTTATTGGCACACTTTTGAATTAGGATTTTTTTGTGTGTGTGATTTTGACTTTAATTTTGTAGAAAGTTTACCTCCTTTCCCCTTGGGTCTGTTCTGTTAATGGTTGTAAAGGAAAACAAGTCAGCCAAACTTTCTATTATTTTAACATGAAAAATGGCCCTGTGCTATGTGGAAACTCTTGAGAGTATAAAGTAGAGACATCTCTGGAAAGAAAAGGGTTGTGTTTCAGACAAGTTTATCTGATTAAGGAAAGAGAGGGCAGCTAATAGTCAGAAAGCCATTCCCTAACAAGGAGTAGCACGTTCCCTAAACAAGATACAGGCAGCTCTGCAGCTTAACCTTAAAAGATCTGGGAACCCAAGGAGGTGTATCAAGGGCCCTGACAGTATTATTGATTCTTATTTTGTATTTACTTGACAGCAGTTCCTGTGATATATAGTAAACAAGCCAACTGCAGCTAACGGTCGCTGTATAAAATAGAATTCTGGTAACTCATCAAAACAGAAAAGCCAGCTTTGGAAAGCAGCAAAGAGTCTTTGTTAGCCAAAACACATGGTAACTAGACCACAGATCTGTTTGGGTTGGGAAAGTATTGAGCACTGAAGTAAGCTAAACTTCAGAGTAAACATACAGATCCACATTCTTCTTCCAGGCTGAATCTTTACTTACATGCTGGGGCATGCTGCCATTCATCCTGGAGCTATGATTCCCCAAATGTCCAGGTCAGGCACTGTTTAGAGTATACTGCAGCTCCTTTCTGGAAGCATGCTTGTGTTTTCTTTCATTAATTTCAGAAAGCAGATAGTGTATCTCGTCTGAAGTTAAGGTGTGACCACTCACTTTTTCACATTAAAAAAATACACTAAGTTCTCAGAACTTACAGATTAATTTCTAGTAGAAGAGAATTCACAACTGTAGCTGTTACATATAATAAATAATTTTACTGCCTGTTGTTCACAGCTAGACCTGAAAACAAAACAAAAAATCCACATTTTTTTTTCCAATTTTCCATTCCATTTATATTACTATATGCAAAGAATTTTACTGAAGGAGGGCATGCCAAAAATATTCATTGAATGAACACATTTTCATTTGATTTTTAAAACACATGGAAAGAAAGCATTAACTTTGGTTTTCAAGAGCATTCGCACTAGACTGTACAACATATATACAAGTTCTACTCGACCAATAATACTTTGATTTTAGTGACTATTTATTCTCATCATAATGTAAATATTCATGCTTTTAATAAATTAATTTCATACATGGAAAGTATCAGGGGCTTGAATATAGTATGCTAATGAAAATATCAAGTGAAATATGATGGATATATGAAATAACAGTGACTGGGTCAAGAAAGCAGTTAAATGCTGTCTCTGAGTGGTAGTGGTTTCTGAACACATTTGTTATAGTATAACTAGAAAAGTACGAACATCAGTTTTACTTTGATACAACTTCTGTTTCAAGACAGGGCCTAGTGTTTTTCTTCAGTGATTCCAGGCTTAATAAGCTGTCTTTTTCTTAATGACCTTAGGAAACTCTACCACGAACCAGCAGTTCCACATTATAACATCTCTGGTTTACTTAAAGCCTAAACGCTGTGCAGATAGCTGCAGTAATGGCTATCTCAGCTGACCTACTAGTAACCCCTGTTTTGACCTGTAGGAATCACCCTCCCTCTAGAGGGCAAGAAGTTATTTCAATTATGGGGCTTACTGATTCATCTGTTTCAATGGAAAAGTTATACTTAGAAAACATTTCCAAGTCTTGCCTGGGTTTTTACAAGCCGAGTTTCTCTAAAGATTTCATTATGACACTAGAAAACAATCTTGATGACTCTTCTCTCAGAAAAAAGATGGCAAAATTAATGTAATAATTCAAGTCATCAAACTTGAAAACTGATTTTTTCAGTTGTCAGAAGTAGAAGGGAATACAACTGCAATGTTTGTCATATTTGGTCAAAAAGCCCATGACCAGATCAGGAAATCCTGTATCCTGCCATTTGCACTGCTATTTGCAGTATCCATTGTCACTGTATTATTAAAGACCATATAAACATCTTTTTACAAACGGCAGCAGATTCCTTACTGTGTCAAGAAGAACATCCCCATTTCCTGCAGTATCTTTTTAATCAAAACAAATGCACAGCCAACCAAGGTCAACAATGTCATTAAGGTAAATAAAACATATAAATATACCTTAACAGGTAAAGGTTACCAAAAGTACCAAAAAGTTATTACAGCATTTAGTTCCTACTGTTGCCAAAAGCAGTTACATTCTTAAGTATATTTATGGATCTGGCACCATCCCTTTTTCAGGACAATGACAAAGTCTGCCCTAAACACACACACTTGCTGATACTCGATAGACCATAGTGGGGCAAGAATGAGAAAGAGACTTTTTTCAAAGACAAATTTGGAGCACAACGCAATGGCCCCTAAGAATTTGGCTTCTGAGGCTCAAAGGGGCAATATGTTTATTAAACATGTTTAAGACAGTAGTACTTTCAGAGTATACAGTAGAACATTCTGTTTCTGTATGCCTGAATAGCCTATATGAAAAACTGCAGATGGTCTATGAAATTGAGATAAGAAAAGAATTTGACCCATCATTACAGACAGTTATCAATTTTTATATTGGAATACTTTGAAGACCAGAGCACAGTATAACCCTAGTTGAAACTGAGTTCTATTGCAGTAAAACAAACATATACCACTATCATATCAGGGCAAAATATATCTTTAGACAATTATTTCTTATTTAACTAAAATCTTGTAAAATACGTATTAAAAAATCATCCATCATAAGAAACAATGCCAGTAAACCTTGCATTACATCTTTGATATCTAACAGTAAAATCTTTTTGGAAAATGTGTTTTGCAAGCAAGAAATGAGTATATTAATCCCCTATTTTGGGGGTAAATATGCCTGCTCTTGGGATTATTAAAAAGAAGTAGATGTCCTTTAAAAAGGCACATTTTTAAGAAATAAATTAAAGGTCATCAATAGTTACTAGTGTTATAATGGTATCTTGGCAAAATTTGATTCCTCTGTGGTTTTCCTTTCACGGCATTATTCATTTGGGCAATGGGATGGAAGAAACATTTGAATATTAGGCATGTCAGCAGTTAGTGCACGAGCACCTCTTTGTGTTTACCTCGTATTTTCTGCTTCCCGGTTCTTGAAGCTACAACTTCACTTTAAATTCATTTCATTTCTACCTATTAAAAACAGCAGAACCTAGTCCTGTTAGCAGTTCTAAATTGAGTCAGTTACTATGGAAAGAATCTATACATAGTTTTGATTACTTGGCTATTCAATGTGTTTAAAGAATGAGACATTAAACAGGGAACATAGCTCAGAGAATCAAAAAAAATTATTATTTTCAGATTAGAATTTCTTTCTCCTGGATGAACACTGACTGTCGATAACGTTGCTGTGTGGACAGATGGGAAGTACCAAATACAAATTGGAAATTATTACATAGGTATAAGAAGACATCGAGGAAGCCATTTGTGCTTATCCAACGCAGTTGGAGTAAAGTGCAATTTTCTTCTGGGTTTTGGGTTTTTTTCCTAAATATTAAATAAATACATATGATAATGTGTTTTATAGTATTTTATGTAATTTCTTTTATACTGAGGGGCATATTCTGCATATCAAGGTTAAGGAATTATTTACATGTTTAATCATTGGCATGTAATAGTTATGATATTGGAATACGCTGTACTGTTTACCAGCTCTGGGTGTCTACCTACTCACAGTAAGAGTAATATCAGAGATTATCTTCGATATCCATGGAATTATTCTGGTATTCTAACAGGTAAAACCAACAGATAAAGCCATGTGTGGTGCCTGTGTTACCTGCTATCTTTAGTATATGTAGAGGAAGTGGCAGGAGGCAGAAATAAGGGTGCTGCACAGGAGGGAAGGTGAGGCAGAGGCTGTAAAACTGCCAGTTTCTTGCAGCAGTTCTGTGCTTCTGCCGCAACAGCTGCATTTTAAAGTACACTTGGACCATGCCGAGTTTCAGTACCAAGCCCAAGCTGCACGTGCTTCTTTGCTTCAAAGTCCTGTATAGTAGTCATCCTTCAAACTAAATACTTTTACTATTAAGTAAAAAGTGGCATTTCCTACTCATGTAGCACACACTTCTAGCATGCGATGAAGACCTCATTCCTTTATATTCCTAGTTCTACAAAGGATTGCTGTATGCAAGACTATTACCTAACCTGTAGTTTTGAAGGAAGTTAATTCCTTTTGCACCGAAAACATGCTGGGTGACAAAAAACAGGACAATTAGTTGACCTCTTCCTTACCCCAGAAAGAAAGAACTAGCACAGTGCCAAATGAACAGCTTGTCTTTTCTGTAGCAAAGTGAGCACATATTCTTGCTTTTACTAATAGAACATGACATGGTAGCACTTTCTTCTCTTGATTTCTTCAGCACTGTGATTATTAGGATAATAGATTATCCTAATACAGGAGATGTTTTGTACATGAATACAGCAGGTTTAACTTTCAGTTATAAATCAAGTCTGAGATTCTGTTTTCCTCCTAGGATTCAAAGGGATTTAGGGAGCCTTTTTTATTGCTTCAAAAGGAGTAAACCATCACTAAAGTGACCATGACTCATGTCTTTCTTGCCCTTACCTTGACTCATTATTTATGTGATGAAATTTTCCCATATTTCCCACTATGTGGCATCAACTTTTTTTTAGTGCCTTAAGCAGTATGTGTAATAAACAGTCTTTGGAAAGCATTTAATAGAAAACACATTTTAGGACAATCAAATCTTTAAATCAGTCTGTCTTTCCCTAAATTTCTGCAGACCCTAGGAAATGGGAGACCCTAGGCAATTTCAAATACTCTTTAGGGAGTATCATTTTATGTTCATTTGTTCTCAAGTCAGCATTCATTTGACAGTGTGCTTTTCTTCTCTCTCTAGAGAGTCTTTTTGGAAATTTTATTCCTTTGGTATCTATGCTTCTGGTCCTGTTTCCAGCTAGGACCTGAGTGTAGTCCATGCTTTAACATGTTCTGTTTTATAAGAGGTAGTTGTGTACCACTATCACATTGCTCCATCAAGCTAAGAAGAAATTGGTACCACACTACAGAGTCTCTGTATCACACTGCCCAAATCACATCAATATTCATAAAATTCTTAGACACCAGTTTAATTGATGAATTGAAGATGGGGACTTTCACCATGCCAACCTGATGTATCACAAAGCAGGTGAAATTATTTAGGTGCCTTTTACATGTGTGGTCTACAGAAACAAAATTTAGACAGTAGCTTGCTTAGGAAAATAAATTATTACTTTGATTACAACAAATACAATAGTATATATGGTTTAATTTTTTCTAATATAAAAGTTTTGGGCTTAATCTGTCTTCTAATGGTTCAGCAGCAGCAGCTTATGTGGTTTTACTTGGATAGGAATTCTTTGGCTAAGAGAGCGTACCATACCATTTGTGATTTGAATAGAAAATCAATGCCAATGCACATGATATTTCATCCAGTAAATGTGACATTCCAGAATGTGAATGTGAACAATATGGGTAAGTTCCTGCTTTGAAGTCAGTGGTAACCTCCAATAGACCTAAGCAGAGGCCACATTTCACCTGATGGGTTCTACAATCTGTCTCTAAATATGGCTGTAAAATCTGAAAGTAAATAATTGAGAAGCCAGGTTAAGGTGGAATGACTTGACAAGTGTGAAAAGCATTAGAAATTCATATATCTGTCTGAATGTTTCCAGTGAATTTGTGTTTCATGATTGATTGACATTTAAAATGAATTAAAATAAACGTGATCTCAGAGAAGCCACGTGGAGGGAGCTTGTATAATTCCATGGTCTGAAAAAAAATGTTCATGCCCTTTTAAACAGTAGAGAACCCAGTCCTCAATCAAGGTTACTCCCTCCCAAACAGATTTTTTTGATGTCTAGTAAGTTAATGTATCATAGCTCATAAATTCTCAAAAAAGCAAGATGTTCACAGCCTTTCTCATTTTCTCATTCTCTTCCTACCTTTCTCCCTCCCGCCCCAACTCTGGCCCTCCTTCCTCCTTCCAACATGACTTCTTTAATGTCTATGAACAGTACATATCACACTTCTTTTTTTTCCATAGAAGGGGAATTAATGTAGCCTTTCCCTCTTCTGCCTGGTAACCTGTTTTCATGAAAATTCATAGATCTTTTACATCTCTATCCCAGTGTCAAATTTGCTCTGTAAATTGATTTTTCTGTTTGTAAGATATTAGGGTCTTCCAATACACTCTATTGTATTTACACACAAATGCATACCTATATTAGGTTTGCAGTCATTTATGTAGCAAAGCAGGCTGACAAAGAAATTAGATGATATTTTAATTTTTTGATGTTATCATTTTATGTGGATATGTAAATCTCATTGAAGTGCCACAAAGAAACCCCAAGGGGTTTTTTGCATGCATAACAAAATGACTGCCAAGAATAATCTGAAGTGATCGACCACAAAAACCACTAGTTAGAAATTAACAGTGTAAAGTTAAATAACTTAGACCTCTGCCTTCAGAACTTGCAATACAAGAATGTGGATGCTTACTCTATGTGGGCTGAAAAACTAACGCTTATAACTTACTGTATTGGGTCCTACATGTATCCCACAGATTCATAATCCAAATGACTCTCTGTTTCACCCTTTTCATAGGTTTTTCCTCTATATTTTCCCATAGATATTTGAATGCTTACACTCTACTAGAAGAGATTCTTCAGAAAATTCACCACTGAGCTTCATAATAGCACCGATGATGTAAATTAAGGTGATAACAATAACATAAGGTGATATTTAGGCACTTAGCATCATTTGAACTCAGAACAACTGCACAGTTTGTTCTTGGATAACAAGTTTGAAAGTATGATTATAAGCTTTGAAATTTACAACGGAGTCTGTGTTTATAGTAATGTGAGAGTTTTCTGTGCTAATTCACCAGATGCTTTTAGCTGTGCACACACAGCAAATACTATAATTAAAAGTTAAATACACAATTTCAGTTTTTCATAAGGACTGCAGATGGATGGTTTCAACTCTTGAAAACTGTCATATCTCTATGAGGATACACAAGTATGTTACTGAATTGCAGAACTGCGGCTGATGTTAGTAGCATAAACTATACCTACACAAATAACTTATATATACATATCAGATATCTCACAGATAAAGTACGTGTGTGTGTGCATATGTGCGTGTTATAGTGTAGGTTAAATATCTGATTGTTTAGGGAAAGTAAATGTTATGTAATTTCCAAATATTTGGTAAAGAAATCAACATGTGTTTTATAATTGCAAGTACGTTGAACATATTTAGTATCTAGCTGTAGGAAATTTATAAGCAGAAACTGATTATTGATTGAGTCATTTGCTTAGCTTTGAGGATTACTATAAAAACTTAAAACTGGAAGCAGACTCCTGTACCACAGAAATGAATGGAAAAATACTGGTTTTATTTGGGTCAAAACTTCATCCTGCTTTAGAGAAATTTCAACATTTAAGGACATAAAGGGCATCTATTGGACTGAAATATATGAAAAGATTTAAAGGTATAAGAACCAGAAACTTATTACAACACATTATTCAGATGTGCACAAATAAAAACATTGCATTTCAAAATATATTTCGAAGTTCTCTGTACTCTGCCATCTTGGCTATTTTGGAAGTTTATTTAAAAGTTTAGGACAAAGTCAAAAGCAAATTCCATAGATCTGGGGTCTATTTAGCTGCTTGCTGGATTCCATTGTAGGGCAAATACGCTCCAGGTGCTTCTGTTCTGCTCTCTGTCTACTCTCTGTTCCCAGAATGTGACTGAAGTGAGTAGCAGCATTTAAAGTCTTTAACCTTTAGGCAGTCCTAAAAGCATTCCACATCCTCCTGAACATCACATAAGCCAGTGTGGTGTTATATGCACTGGACCCGTAGCCACATCTGATTTCCAGCATGCAAACCCTTACTTGGAGGCTTTGATAGACTGTTAGAAATGACAAGGAAAACAATATAAATGCTGCACATAGATTAGCAGATCATTATTAGCCTTTTGCACACTAAAAGCTGAAACCTCCTTGATCCTAGACTATAAAAAGCCTTCTGAAGCATTTTGAGCTTCTCTTTGATTCTTGGCCCAAGCTTTCATTTTCTCAGTGCTGAAGCTCTGGGTTTCATTAGGGATATCATCTCAAATTCCTTTGTGCCTCTACTTGTTTGGAAGTGTTACTTCCACCCTCACCTATGCATACTTCTCCACCTTTGTCAAAAGTTAACTGATAATATCAAAATGCTTCAAACAATGCCTGTTCATAAGCATTGTCTATTTTTTGTATCTAATACAATTTGGTTTTATCATTCCCCCCGTAATATAAAAAAAATTCTTATTGTCTATCTCAAAACAATGGATTTGTTATCATGCTGTTCTCAATTTCTTTCCAAGTATTTATATTTTGCTGCATTTTCAGCTAGTTCAGAACCATATAATAACTATATAATAACACTACTGTATATTGAGGGAAGGTCAAAAAGTGTCCAAACACCAGAAATTCAAATTTTTTAAGCTACTTGATATTACTAGTAAAATGATCATGCAAATCCTTTGATTTTGGTTGGCTTCTGCTCATCAGAACATCTATATGACTATTAATTGACAGATTGTTGGAAGTTCAGTTTCTGACTCATTCTACTACTTGTTACCTCACCTAATCCTAGATATTAATTAAAATATAAATAACTTTTAGTGGTGGAAAGTATTAAGCATCTTTCCAAGACCTAGAAAGAGTCAGGAGGGGAGGGAAGGAAAAAGACAAGAACACAGGAGTCGACAGCGACAGTAAGGAGGAAAAAAGGCCATTTTGATGCCAAATTTGATTTTGAATGTTAAAGCCAGACAGAAGAGAAGAATTTATAATGATCAGAACAACAGGATGAGAAAATGTAAAGTTCATTGTAATAATAATAATATTATTGGTTGTTTGAGATAACTGTACTATGGATCTAAAATTACTTTGGTGAAATTTAGCCTTAGAAATATTTTTTACTTTACACTAAAAAAGTTTCTTGAATTCTTTGACTGCAAAGCTCCATAACTGCTTAAAATGTACTAGTTGCTACGATCAGGACAGAGCATATATAATAGAAAAAAAAAGAATGCTTTTTATATTTTATTAGTGTCATAAAACTGTCATCCGAAGTATTGCTCACTGTTAGGTTTGGATTTGAAGCTACTTTATACCTTTTGTCAGACTTTCATTTATCTGTCTTAGGATGAACTGTTTGAGGAAGATTTCAGCAACAACAGCCCAGCGTTTTCTGAGAAAGAGATTTTGGCACTTATCAGTCTTAAAAATCCTTGCGGTGAGAAGCTCCGTGCTTGTATCTTCAAGAGCAGAAATCTAAAAATTGTTTAGGCAGTGGCCCTGATGTGAGATGCATTATTTTCTGTCTCTGAAAAATTCACTTTATAGCGGTTGAATTATAAGCCTTTCAAAGACTTCTGTGTGCACATAGTCAGTCAAGGTTTCGATGATTCTAGCTGCACTGAGCACTGTTGCCCAAAGATGCAAGGACGAAATAGGACTTCTTTATGATTTCTCCAGCTAATTGCTAAATTATGTGACACAGGACCCTGGAGCTGAAAGCAAAATGTCGGTTTCTCCTGTCCTCAAGTACCTTCCAGCTGGCTCCCACACAGTGCAAAAGAAGAGGAAACTACCTATCTTGAATGCAGAAGAGTGACAAGCGTGGAGAGGCAGGTTACATGTTTGAGAGTATTTGCAGAAACAGAAAATTGAGCAAGGAGTTGCAGAGTTAGGGAAATACAGGAGCTGTAGAAGGGGCTATGGAAAACAAATATCTGGAGTTCAGAAAGATGCAGAGGAGCCAGTGTGCTGGGAAAGACACACACTGAGGAGGAACATGGGGAAAAAATAATTTCTTTTAGAAAGTGTGAACTAAAAGAGGTGGGATTTCAGGAAAAGGAAGAGCATTGATGAAGTTGAATCCACTCAGGTTTTATATGATGAAGTTACATACCCAATGAGACATCTCAATGAGACATCTAATATTTGTGAGAGCTTGCAAATAAAGTTAGTGAGCACTGGCAACTGTGTACAAATTGCTTTCAAAAAAATGAGGTATTCTTAAAAAATCATTCTTCATGTCTCAGCTTTGGCACCCAGAAATGGAGATGGTAAATTTGGCCTTCATCTCTTTGCACTTGAGTTCCATAGCTGCAAAAATGGGACTTTCAAAGGGATAATAGAGATAGGTTTAGGAGCAGCCATGGAGCAATTAGCTGGTGTGATAAGAGAACCAGAGAAGTTCCCAGGAAAATAAACGAATAATTCTGCAGTCAGTCAAGATTTTAGATGATGTAACATAAATATGGCCTGAGGCTAAACCACATAGTGAAGAGGATAAAAAGAAATGTTGGATAACTATTATTCACTTTATAAGCCAGAGGTCTCCTAGGAGAAAAACGGTATGTGATTCTGTAATTAAAGATTATATCATAACACATATGCACAAGAGGATGAAATAAGGTTGAATGGGAAATGTTCATTCCTGTCTGCCCTTCTTTTCTGACTTTTAAAATGTCAGACCTACTATTTCAAATGTCATGTTAGAATACAGAAGCATTTATGAGTTTTGCATAGGGATAGTAAATTGAAATAATTTTTTAAAATTATTAAAATTAATATTAGCATTGTAAGCAAAAATTGTTTCCTTCTGCAGTTAAAAAGACAAAAGAACATTATACCACCAAAAAAAAATCAGTTCAAAACACTCATGTATAGCTGAAGTCACCTGTCACTGCATCATTCATAGTGTAATCACGTTCCATGAATTTCTTTTCTCCATGATGTTTGATGAAGAAATTGCAAAACACAGCAGACCATAAGTCACTGGAAAACCTGCTGCTCACCAGCATTCTTATTTAGCTGATATTCTATCAGATCCTCATTACACTCTGTGTTTTTTTACCATTTTCTCTTTGATCTTCCTAGTCCAATGGAAGACAGAGAAACTTCCTGAGTTTTTTCTTGACTTTGAAATACTTTGCCAGTGTCATCTTTACCATGAATATCAGAATATATGCAGGGAATTCTGGAGTAAACTGTTTTTTTCAGTCCACCTGCATCACTTGATTACTGGCACTGAAGTAGCTCTTGGACCAAGACAGATACAATATAAACACATGCTGAAAATCCAACCACAGGTATTTGACGGATGTCAAGAAAACATACATGTTGTGCCTCACTGTGCAAAAACTTCATTAAAACATTATTTCACTTCATTCTGCATAATTAACCAAAACTGGATTCCTTCTGAATATAAAGTTAAGCTTTATTCATGTTGAAAATAAGAAAAAAGAGAATATGTATTTTCTAATGCAGTCTAAAACTAGCTATAATTCTCATCATCTTGACTAGCTTTCTTGTTTCAGTAGCATGACTGATGCACTACTACTTCTACACATAGGGGACAAACTCTCCAGTCTAAAAATAAGCCAGTCAGCTTCCTTTCTTGATGAGGCACCTATTGATTCAGACAGCCCAGCAGCTGTTTTACCCCTGGAGTTCAATGCAAATGTAAGCCTAGTTTTACAACTTCGTCAACTGAATCGGAAATGGTGCTACCTTGTGACACAGAAGGCTGAAGCATTTAAGTTTGTTCTCTCAGGCTGATTCCTTCAAAAGAGTGAATGGGTATATTTCTCCTGAGTGACTTTATGATGCACCAGGTATCACATGCCTGTGTGCTTCTAACTGTAAGCCAAATCAGCTCTTTGCTATGTTGCAGCAATGTTAAGTACATAAAGCCAGCCATATTGTATGCTCTGGCCAATTTGACAAAATGGAATGGTATTTCTACAGCTGAACATGCTTTTTATTAAAACTATGCATTTGAGCAATCAGGTCCAGTGGGAGGTGTTCCCCATGGCAGGGGGGTTGGAACTAGATGATCTTTAAGGTCCCTTCCAACCTAAACCATTCTATGATTCTATGATATTTCTGCTTGAAGAAATAGTGTTTAAAAATTATTGTTGTTGTACTTTAATACATTTATTTATTGTTTTCCTACATGGATAAGCCGTGGGTTGTATTAGTGGCCCTCAGACCACTTTAGAAACTGTGCAAGTTTTACTTTCTGCTATTTCCTAATTCCTGAATTTCCCATTATTTTCAAATACTGAATTTTCTCACGTCTGTAAATCTGGAATGTTTTTCTTCTCAGTTTTTTCTCAACTTCAGTGATTCAGAAAATATTCCTAAATGTTCATGATCAAAAGTATTTAACAGACTATTTTTAGGACTTTTTTGACGAAAATAATCTTGAAAATAGCTAATTAATAGTCTAATAGAAATAGAAATAATGATGTCTGTCAACACAGAAACCAGGGCTACTCTAACAATAAGAGAAAACAGTCCTCCCTTTTTGGCACCTGAGCTCAGTCTTAAATTTTTTCTAATGCACTTTACTGAAAGCTAATGAAGTCGTTCCATGTCAGTCATGTTCAGACATGAAAGTGATTCAAAGCACAACATTTGCAACTTTCAGTTTAGGTTTCACAGGGCAATAAAACAGTTTTCTAATATAGAATGATTGTTAAACTTGCCTGATTATCTGAGGAGAGGGAGGATTCCCAAATGGACTCCAATGGCAGACATTAAACTGGCAGCTGTTTAGCATTACCAAAATGAATAATGAAGTACCAGTGACATCTGGATGGGTTCTAGGCAGGCTCTGATGTATCAAGACAATTTCTCTGTTTTAAAGAGTGATCCTTTCAGTGTCATTGACCTGATGATAAAATGCATCTTCACTTAAGCTGTGAAGTGTGTTATGAAAACACAGAATTACAGTAACTGCTAAAAAGATTTAAGCAGGGAAATGAATCATAAATAAAATTTCCTCCCTTTCCACATCCAAGCCAAGTATTGGCATGATGAGATAATGCAGTAAACGTCACAACAAACTGACAGAAAGTCACATTTAACCCCTCTAAGTGCTTTGAGCTTATGACACAGCTAATAAAATCTTCCATATACACAGTAACTTTTGGTGTGATGATTTGTCAAGACTACGGAATTACTTTCAAGTAGCAAATTAATTGCTTTCTAGATTTCCAGAAAGATATGTGACATAGTTTTCAGTCTGTCTCAGCGACATAGAAATAAAATTATAGAACATGACCTTGCATAAGAACATCTTCCTATGTTTTGCAGTAACAGCTTAAAAACACACTGATGCCACAAATTTCTGGTCTATTTTGTCAAACACATCAGTATTTTTGGAGTGTTATCTTTGAATGCATTTGAAACAGCATTTGATGAGTTAAAACAAGTCAAAACCAATTGTGTGGAATAGTTCCAAAACCTCGTGCTTTATTATTACAAGCATTACTTTAATATTCAAGAAGGGGAATGTACTTGGGAGCTTAAGAACAGAATACCTGGCAGCAAAATATCACTATTCTCTTCTTGCTGATAAAATATAGGAAAGCGTAATTACTGCTTAACACTTTGAAAAACTGTTGGTGTGTGTCTAAGGTCAAAGTTAATCAGCTATCTAGAAATCACTCCGAAAAAAAGAGGATTCCCTAGTTATCACAGAAGCAGAATGACATCTTTACTCCAAGTGAGAGACAGAAAGTGAACCAGTTGCTCGCTTTTCATATTGCTATGTCGCCCAGGAACACCAGAATGCTATCCTGAAAACCATTTCCAGCACCAAGCCAGTAATTGTAATGCAAATAAGAAAATTTTCGTAGAAATGGTTTGGGGAACAAATGGAAGGGATTGGGGGGGTGGGGGGTGTAAAAATTCTAATTATCAGACTAGTTCAAGCAATTTCAGGCAAGTCCCTGAGGGAAAGTAAACATGTCTTCAACTTACTCTAAGTTTCTACCCTGCGTGGTCTCCATGCAAAACAAAGTCATTCATCAACAGCAACCATATGAGAAACCAGCTGTTCAAAATTAGTTTCACACTGTTAGTAGGAAGAGACTAAACAAGTTTTATAATTATTCAAAAGGACTTCATTATACTTTGCTCATCACTTTGCAGAAGATAAAGCAGAAAGAGGCAATGGTAGGCTTTTGTGTGTCTTAAGAGTTACTTAGTTGGGAAAAAGGAAATACTGTGCAGATTTTACTGACACTGAAGGCATACAACCTCTGCTGGTCTAAAGGAACAAGATTATTTAACTATGCAGATTTATATACAAAATGTCTTTTGCATATGTAAAGGATTTTAAAGTTAGATGAACTTTTTATATCTTTCACTATTGATTCTTTAATGACACATACATAATTCAATTGAATATGAACTTGTATTGTAAAGTGGAAATGTTCTCCATTTTGCCAGCACATATCTCAGATTTTTCAGCTGATTTTCCACATAGATTTTGATAAGTTCAGAAATTAACTGTAGGCATTGAATGCGTACATTTTATCACATTTTTCTGATTATTTATCAGTAATTGCAGATTTCATTAATTGTCAGCTTGCTGTTCTTTACCTCTTAGTGACTGTTGTTTTGTAGGGGAAGACCTACAGTAATATAAACTATCGAGTTAAAAAAACCCTCCACCTCTTAGACTGACAGACATAGCTGTGCTAGTCTTTTAAACTTAAGACCATTAAGAAATAAATTCTGTTTTATCCTATTCAGCCAAAACAACAAAGCAAGGGGGGTTTTCCTACAGATTTAGTGTAAAAGTCCCCAGATGACAAACACAAAAGCCTAGATATCAAACAGGATGAAAATGCTGATGTTCAACACCTGCATTGCGTGAGGGCCAAGAAGTAAGCTAAAGCCTTTGCTAACCAACACACCTGCTTGATAGTGCAGTTTTTAACCCTTTCCTCTTCCTTCTCAAATTCCTTATTTAACATAGGAGAGGATTCTAATAGAGTGATGCCATCAAA
The DNA here is from genome assembly GCA_013397275.1 of Burhinus bistriatus. Taxonomy (NCBI): domain Eukaryota; kingdom Metazoa; phylum Chordata; class Aves; order Charadriiformes; family Burhinidae; genus Burhinus; species Burhinus bistriatus. The sequence goes on along the minus strand of VYXH01005044.1, from coordinate 521,566 downwards.
AGAGATGTTAAAGCACAGTTTTAAAATGGAGGCTACATTCTGCCTTCTTGTCAAAATATATCAAGTGACTATTTTATTTGTATTAAAAGCCTATCTAGCTTGACAGATTTTTAATAATATTGGAAAGGATTATTCACGGCTACAAAATTATGGAAAAAACATTATACAGGCTGTGTGGAACTGTTTTCTGTGCTCACCAGAATGTTTGCGCCATCATTTTATTATATCTGACCATCTGAGCAGACATATGCTGCTAAAAAAACATGAGTGGTCTAATCTTTCTCTCTGCTTTTCAGAGGCTGCAGTGATACGATTAAAGGCCATCCAGGCAAAGCTGAGCCCAGATGTCTACTGGGTCTGCTTCTGCAGTCCGTAAGCAGTGAGTATGCATGCAGAAGTGGAGGGGGCTCATGTGTAACGTCACAAACGCATGAACAGGGGCCCATGTTAGAGCAATTTTTACACTCCATTATTTTTTCAATCCCTCAAAAAGAGGAATAATTGACAGTTTTTCTTCTGTCATAATTAATACTAAAAATGAGGGTCACATTATTAGGTCCTCAGTTACTTTTAACATAATCCACACAAGTTAACTGCCATTGTAGATAAAAGCAGTTCGCCTAACTGTGAATACTTGTACAACTGTGAGCTAGTACATAATTTTAAGTTGATGTTGCCTTCTGCTTCCTCCACCATTCCATGTAGAAATCATCTTCTAGTGTCTTCCATTATTGCTTGGGAAGTTCTAAATAAATTCAAAACCCACAATCATGTACCAGAATAACATGAGATATTACATACCTGACATATTTCTGCTTCATACAGCAGAAAGCAGAGTCGAGGTGGAAAGGATGGACCCAATTCAGTATGGCTATAGCTGTGTAAACTATGCATTTTCCCCACATCTTCTCTACACCAGGGTATAATCAGACCAATGACGCAGTGGCAGGAGCTGCAATTTTATTGGAAGGATTTGCAGAAATTGCTCATGTTTAAAAATAGGTGATCCCATCTAATACCAAGAATTCCACTTGGTTTGAATGTGAGGCTTATTTGCATTTTTTTCATCTTTGCCTCCATACGAAAAAAAAAATCTACAGAACTACTCAGCAAGAGCTCTTAAACTTTTATTCATTCATATGACACTCCAGTTAGATGAGGAGCCGGCTATCATTTAAAGTAATCTGTTTTTCAAGCCTGGACCCCAGGGGGGATAAATTAAGCAATGAATAGCCTGACGATCAATTGCCATCACTTGATATGGCTCAAGAAGCAACTCATAGAAAGTCCAAAATACAGAGGGTCTCTTAATAGCAATTTGAGAAAGCCTTACTCTTCCAGAAAAGAAGCCATATGAATGAAGAGCAGAGGATGATGTGTTTCATTCAGATCTCTGAATAGGGCTTTAAGAGTGTTCAAAAGTGATAAGGAAACTGAGGCTGAACACCCATGTGGTTGTTACTACATGATCTAGATTTGTATATTCCTGTGCTAGTTACAGTAAAGCAGGGGCGATTTTTAGACACTTTGCAAAATCATTGTTAGCCAACTTCAGCTTTGTGTCACTTCTCCATAAAACTGTGTGCACATTAGGTTACATTAGCTAAAGGAGCTACAAGATCTTACTCCTTTGAAAGGGCAGCAGAGCAAAACCATCTACTTAAAAAATTTGCCAGTGTGGTCAAGGAACTAATGTTCAGAGTTAAAGCTCACCCAAGGGTAACTCCATAGCAGAGTCTGGCACATCGGGACTCAAAGCAGGAACCCTAGTTTGAGTCCCCCCAAAAGGGATGAGTTTACCAGCGTAGAAGTCAAACTATTATCAAGCAAAACATGGTGAAATGTGGGAGTTTAAGAAATCTGGGGAGACTGCTACTAAGAGGGTGAGCTCACCTCTCCTTTCTTCCTGAGTGTGTTTGGGTTACTTTATAGAAACTCCTGAAATGTTTACAACAGTAAAAAAGCAAAAAGTTATTTTCATGCTCCAAGATCTGAGGCAAGGACATGCACAATTTTAGTGCTGACCAAAGATTTTTCAAGTTTTGGTATGCTTCCCAAGAATATTCATTTCTCCCTTGCACAACAAATTTATATCCCCAAATGTTTGACATCCGTGTGGAAACAAAGAAATGGCAAACAAAATTTCTTTTGACTTGCCACCTCCTTTAGCCCATCCATTTAACCTCCATTTGAACTTTTGCAGTAGTTAAAATGTAGATTGATGCTTTAAACAGAGCTAAAAAGTGCTGACAGTGTTGAAATAAAGGTTTGAACGCACTAATAGGTTTTAGTGTCTGAAACTTTTGATAATCTGGCCCTGAGTGTCATGGGTCTCTCTGAGTGGATTCCATCTGTCCCATAAAGTTATGTATTGAAACTTAACGCCGCCCTTTGATCTTCCTTGTGTGAAGATCCTCATGTTCCATAAAATCAACAAGATGCTCTCATTCACTGCAAAGCCAGATCGCGGACTTGGCGATTGGTGAGACTATCCTACTTGTTAGTGTATGAGCCTTTTCCCATTTTGTTTATATCAAGTTTCAGTGGCAGGATGACCCCAACAACAATGGTGAAAATCAAAGTCTTTATTATTACAACATAGCCAACTAGCATGTGGCCATGTTAGCATAATATCAACTGAGTCTGTAAAATAAATATTAATGGTTATACTCTGCAGTAAAATACACTCTAGTGAATGTTGGTTGTTTGTCTTTGGTGAAGTGTTTT
>VYXH01005044.1:501339-513839 GCA_013397275.1 Burhinus bistriatus | reverse complement strand
CAGGGACGTGGGACTGGGAATTGTTCAGAATCTGTTAACCCCATCCTGTCATTCTCAGTGCTTTGGACCACTGTCTAATCTGTCTTAGGAAAAGAGAAGCAGAAATGTTAGCCAATTATGATTTGATTAGCTGAGTATTCCCATATATTTCCAACAGACTTAAAAGAGATTAATTTGCTGCTAAACTGTATACATCTGCTTTCTGGTAGCATGAAAAATAAATGTTATACCCCATAAGTCAGTAGAAAAATACATTAATTTTAATATCATTACACAGTTACGAATTTTATGTAGAAAAGCAGAACACCAGCCAATTTCCTTGTGAAGGAAAACCTGAACAAAAAAATGAAGTTCAAATAAGCCCAAAGATCAAAAATACATATCTTTTGATTACCTTTACTTTACTATCAGATCTCTTCTGCTGATTTGAATAGGTTACCTAGGAGAAACAATGTATAAAAGTCTGTCTTCAGATCTCTGATAGGAAATCCCCACTGCAGCAATAAATATTATATCTATGGCAGGCAATTGGCAAGCTACCTTGATCATGATAGTCCCTGGCTGACAATCACACAAAAGTGAGACCAGAAAGTATATCTTAAATGTTTCAGCACTTGGATTTTCCTAACTACTCCTTTCAAGTTCTTTATGAACAACTTGTATATAGATCAAAACATGCTAATTTCATCACTGCTGGCCAGCATCATAAAAGAATCATATGAAAACATATGGGCACACTCACCAACTTTTTAAGCAACCGAATCTTTCATAGAACTACTGAAGTTTCTTCATGAGATAAAAGGGTTTTGCTGTTTTGAAACAATAGTACCTCCTTTTTTAATATGAAAACATATGCGAGTGCTGTGTGTCATTCATCATCTGTCACCTTTTCATTTAAAACACTGTCAAGGGGCTGGCTAAATATGTAAAGGTAGCAAGGGCTAGTACACTGCACAGCCAAGATAGCTGTGGGTTTTGACCCTGAACACACTGCCTAATTCCCCAAAGCAACAAGAACAAAATATCAAAAAAACATAAGCAATACCCGGTTATGAGATGTACCTTATTTTTCCTCTCTTGCAACAGTCTTTGAAGGAGCATTGATGAGGTGCAAGTGATCTGTTCTGATGTCTGCAAGAGATGCTCATGGATAGGAAGTGCATCCTAAAGAGTGACCTAAAGAAGGTGAGGGGAGGTAAGAGCATTAAGAAAACAGAGACTCACCATATGAAAAATTTTCAACACAGCAGGTAGAATGGCTTAAGGGAAACTCCGCTCATAATCTAGAATTAAATGAATTGAGCTTTTCAAGGTGTATATGCCATGAAGAAAACCTACAGAAACATCTACGTCTTCCTTATTACAGTTGTTTGCCTAGCACCATCATCACAACAGAGAACACTTTACATAGTTAAGATTAGCAGACACATTCCTAGACAAAAGAATTTACCTCCTCGTTATGGTGAACTTGAGCAGTTAACTGAGGTTATAAGCCACAAAACCACAACCACTGCACAAATGCAGGTATCCTGGACCCAATTTTTAGTAATAAATCAAATGCAATGTGGTGCTTGCAATAGTACTTGAATACAGCCGTAAGATGTTTCTAATCACATGAGACAATTTCATACTGCACCTTACAGTGCTCAGCAATCATAAAGCACAAAACTCACCTCAGGAGACTTTATGATTTTGGAACAGATACCCATGGCACTATGGCCTAAAAGAGAAAGTGTGAGTCACTAGGTACTATGCTACACAGGGTTTAAGGTTTAGTGTTCGGCAGTTTCTAGTTTATACATAAAGATAATAGCAGAGAATTAAGAGCATTTGCTGACCATTTAGTGACTGTTAAGTACTGGATTCTAGCTCACTAAGGAAAGTTTGGACAAAGCAATCTTGTCCCAGCAAAAATCTACTGACTGTTTATTCAAAGAGGAACAAGTCTGCAGCAAGAGTAGGAATTATTTTGGATTAGATGGAAAAAGAGCAACAAGAAAAAAAGAAAGGGAGAAGCCTCTGATCTATCTGTTAAGAACTACAGTTCTGAAAGTTTGACTGGAGGGCCAGCAACACAGCATAGCTTTGTAGAATCACGACAAGGAGTTTCCTGAACAGGAAAAGCTACCATCTGACATTTTAAAAATCAAAACCCGCTCTAAATCATAATTGGAAAACCGTAGGCTACAAGCATGCATCCATACCTTCATGTTAAATGTTACCAAAATATAGACCATTTTAATAGGCCCACTCTGTAGCAGGTTAATTTTCCTGACAAATTTACACAGTTATATGTGTTAAAAGATTTTTCTGCATTTGCTTAGCTTGATGATTAATTAGAGATATTGTCCCCTTATAGGTGGTGAAATTGAGATATAAAGACTTTAATAGATAGTTCCAAGGTTGAATAGCTAGAGGAAAAGGCAGAACAAAAAGCAGAATGCAGTTCTGACTTTTCATACTGTCATTGGATTATGTTGCATTTCAGAAAGAGTAGATGGCCAAAGCGGTGCTAAATCTAAGAGATGAAGACATGGTCTTCATCCAGCAGAAAAGAAAAAGAATTTCTGGCTGGACTTCAAAACCTGATAACCCTTCTGATCAGTAGGCTCTCTAGTAAGAGAGACTAATTGTGAAAACCATCTTGGAGTTTGCAAAAAGTCCTGAGAATATTCACCTTCCTATCATTTCACCTCCATCACGTTCATGCCAAGCTCCAGCTAACTGGCTTCTATCCATACCTCTAATAGAACAGGAAATTATATTTTCTGGCTCCAGAAAAAAAGGAGACATGGAATTAGCATTATCAGGATATTGATGACTTGGTAGCTAATATTACTTCATGCTCCTACCCAGAAGCTTCAGCACAATAGGGGTCAACTGCTAAAAACTAGCTAGTGTAAGCTAGCGTAAGCTAGTTGCCTATCACCACCTTCTGGTATCTCAGCCACACACAGATGAAACAACCCCGAGGCAGATCTACCCACCTTGAGACCCATGTTCATGTCTATGGCACCTTGTAGCCACTGGAATTAGAGATGGATGGAAGGTCTTGCATGAAAAATAGAGAGACAAACATGTTCCCTGAAACAGTCAATGACTCAGACTGTTACCATCAGGAACAAAGGAAACACTTGTAACTAATTTGAAAAAAATATATGCTAGGGTAGATATGTGTATATATAGGAGATGACATTTGGGAGACAAATGTGGCAACTTGGTCTCTATTCATAAATCAAGTAACACTCGTGACTTAAGATATCCATAAAAGTAATATCATCTGGTTTGTGATATTTTAAGTGTGAATAAAGCATGATTCAATTTTCTTATAATTAGACAAAATATATAAACAAAGACTTTACCACAGAAAGATTTTTATTAAGCTCACTTTCAAAAGACTGCCTTTCTAACACTCTTACTCCTTGCTCTATGACTTGCTTTTACGAGAGATTTGCTATAAGAGAACAATACCAATAGCATTTTGGATATGTTCGAAATACAGAGAGCTACTGTCACCACTGCTTTAATTCAGCATTTTCTCTTTTTCCTGAACTTCCAGAATGGTTCTAGTGTCTGATCATGTTGCAGATGAAATAGTTATTTTGGCAAGCTGCCACCCAATTTCTGTTTGAAACTTAATCTCTCTCCAACTGGCAATAGCAGTAACTGTTTGACCTCTTCCCTGCTTTGGGGTTTTTTTCCTTCCTATTTGTGCACAACTTATTCATAAAGATGTTGTGGTTAAGCAGGTTCCACCTGAGAAGCTTTTACACCTTTCTGTTTTTCTGCCCATGAATCTCTGACTGTTAAGAACCCATACAGCATTGTCAAAAGTGCTGCAAAACTTTGTATCAAAAACTTGGTTAAAACTAATGCCATAAACCAAACTTTCCTGATTAACATTTTCATGGTATATAACAACTTCAGAATGTTCTCTTTCTCTGTCTAGAAATATGTCTATTGCCTTGTACTGAGATGAGCACGTGTACATCCAGATGTACACTGACACCAAATACACTAAGAGCAACAACTTCACCACAACAGTTGAATGTACTTCTGCAAAAGAAATTGTTTTAAGAGAAATGTCTGATAAAGTGCAGGTTGATGCAAACATCCAGGAAACGTAGAATTCCACCACCATGTTCTTCAACATTGTGAAATGTTTGCTTCACTCTTCTGCCTCATAAAAAGAAATGACCCAGAGGAGAATTGACTTCAGGTGCTAACCCTAGTCTGGGTTCGACAGTGACTGCCCAGATTACACGTTTGTCTTATTCTTACTCTCTTGCCCATGCAGTGGAGATGCGGTACTGTCTGATCTCATGCGGCTGTTGTTATGTTCATATAACTTGAGCATTCAAATGGTTGCGCTACTAAAAAAAATCACCAAATAATTGCAGAGAATTTAACAGCGGTGTAGTCAATAGTTTTTCTCACATGAAAAGTAAGAGAAGCAAATGAAGAGATTTCCAAAAGGCGTCCTTACTGATAGCATTTACGTGCACTATGGAGCAAGATAAGCAAAACTTAAGCATCTTACCACAGTGTTCTCAGTATTTATGACACAGGCTTGGTCCAGTACATTAAGGCAATAGTGCAGATGCATTTATAGTGTACAAAACTGCCTTACTTCTATTTAGTTCACTGCTGTAAAGGAAGAGGAGTAAGACAAACCTAATGGTTTGTAATGGTGTAACTAGAGCCATGGTAGGGTAATACTAGTATGATTACATAAACGAAACAAAAAAAAATAAAAAATCACACCCGCAGCTCATATAGCTGCTAGTATAGATCTATATTTAGGTAAAACTTTACAAAGCTACTGAAGAAAGATTGGACGGCTATGAAAAATGAGTTAACAAAGCACATCAAGAAATTAAAATAGCTGGAAATGAAAGCTATGGTGAAAATTCACTTGTTAAGTGACTCTCACACATCAGAAAGTAAATTCTGCACAACCCTGCAGCGCTACCAAAGCGCATGGCCTTACCAGTGATTTGAACTTTCAGATAGAATCAGTGAAGCTGGCTGTCACACCTGAGCATGAAAGACAACATCAATAAGCTTATGGCAGAAAACATGAAGATACGGACAGGACCAAACTTCTCTGTGCAAACACAAATGGTTCAGACCAATGAAAGGGCTGTGTGTCTTTTAGACTAGCTGTCCACTTTTTCTGATTATATCCGTTTGTTTCATAGAAAATACACATTTCCAGAGGCACTTGGATTCTCCTATGTCCTGTAACTATTACAGCTGGAAGACTTCCACAGAAGACTGTTAAAAATTCTCCCTTCTTCATTCTGACCAAGAACACGAAGATTAATAAAAGTAACAATTTCACTTCAAATATGCTCAGAAGTCAAGGTTACTCTTGGATTTCAGAAAACCTTCTGTATAGCTAGTGTATTATTTCTAACACAACTTGGAAAAGACAGCAGCAGAAAATATGTGAAGGAACACAGTACTGGCATGGAGCACAATTTCCAGCTCTGAAATCAAAGGGCCAAGTTTTACAGCTATTAAAAGAACCACTGGAGAACAGAAAGTGGAGCTGCACCTGCTATACAAACCGCATAACTACCTTCAATGGTTCTCCTTCCCTGGGAAAAAGGAACGGCAGAAATAGGGCAGCAAATCATGCAGGGATTTATTTCAAGATGTGACATTTCCTCTGCCTTCAGAGATTTCCTCTGAACCTTGAACAACGTCACCTCCTTCAGATTACCCTCTTCATGACATTAGAGCAGTCCACAGCTTTCAGATTGATAGGGTGATGCAAAATGTAGTAAGTGGCAAATTAGATCATTAATTCTACTGGTTAAACAGAACCAACTTCTCCCTCTCTACTCACTTGGGCTTTCTGAAGTGGGAGTGCAAACCACACAAAAAAAGCAACCACTGACAACTAAAGCTATTAGCCTAATGATATATATAAATAGCTATTCTGAGGTGCTGCTTTTGTATCTGCCATTGTCAAACTAGAAAAACATTAACTGCGTCTGAAAATCATGATAGACAGAATGTAAGAGAGAGCAAATAAATGCTACAAGCAAAATGAAATGGGAAAACACTATATATCCCTTCAATGGCAATATACCAGAACTAAAAAAAGGAGGCTCTGACAGCTTTTCAGTGTTACAGAGGTGTTGTACAGTCATTCATCACCACCATACCTGCTCCGTTACATTTTTTTCAAGGATTATTAGCATTCATCTAAACTGGGAATGGGGCAAGAAAATGACAAGCATATATCACTTTTCTTCTTCATCTATATGTTGGCTGGGTGTTTGGATACAGAAGTTTCAACTGATTAGTCATTCACCTCTTAAAGCTATCCTCAGCTATCCTGACCTTTATCGTATCTGTGAAAAAAGATGTACAATAATAATATCAGGGATGATTACAGCCCTTGCCATCTTCAAAGTACTTTTGATATAGCGGGATTAACAGTAAACTGCTAATCCAAAGAGAGATAACTTTTTTATTGTTATGATTTAAACACCAAGCGTATTGCAAAATGCATGGGAATTATGTCCTGAACAGCAGCCACTGGTTTTTTACACAACTTACATGGTATAAATTACTTTTTAACACGCAGAGGAAAAAATTTTCGATTTAAAGCATACACTTTTGTCTTCAGTTATTGATCTGTTACTAACGGGACTCAGTGTCACCCACAAAATCACTATTTTATGGTAAATTGAAACACATTACAACATCATTTCACTAAACTGTATTCAGTGCACTGTAGATCTTCCACTGCCTGTTTTTTAGAAAACTTTAATGAAGCCCTTAACCTTAGTAAGTTACATATTACAAAGTGCTGAAACACCTTTTTGTGTATCTGTATTAAATTTTTCTTTGGCAGAAAGTAAAATGATTTTTTCCACAGTCCATCAGTAATTTATGCTCATCTACTTCTCATTATAGATTGGAAGAAGTTCTGGTACAGTGATGGCTCTAGCAAGTGTGTTATATACTGGAAAATGCTTGACATATCTTGATTTGATATAAATTATGCATGTGCAGTCCTTGAACCATATATGCTTCCACAAAACTAGACTCAAACAAGTTATCTTTAGCTGGAGCCCACTGGGAGCATTGGCATCTGAAACATGAGAGCACCTCTGGGACAGTGTAAATATTGCTGCCCTCTCCTGGACTGCCTTTCCGGCAGTCCTTTTCTTGGACCAACTTTTCCTGTGGAGGTGGCAATCGTCTGACAGCAAGCTTCAGCAGGTTTAGGTCTAAATCATATAGGGTCTGTCATTAGTGTTTAGTATTCTTAGAGAGAGCAGAGACTTTCCTCTTAGTCATCACGCAGATGAATGTGCTTCATAACGGACAGTCCTGAATCAGTGTAAATTAGTACAATCTACCTGTTGTATAGCTATAACTGACATAGAGACATAGCTCATCTTTGTGCTGACAGTCTTCACACAAAAACTTACGCTGAGACTATACCCTAAAGGAGGAATTAAGGTAAGAAAGTCGTCTCCTTAGACTCGTCAGTACTCACTGGAGAAACAACCTTCGCTCACAGAAGCTTTTCATCCAGCGATATCAGAAACTTCTTACTCTGATACTGTTTCCCCTTAAACATATTGATAGGGAATATAATTAAAATACCTTATACAGCAATGAGAATCCTACATGAAAATTTTAAATAATACAGAGAATAGTTATTTGTGTGTTAGTGAAGATAGTAGGAACCATTTGGCAAAAAAACATCACGGATGTTGTGATTTGAATGAAGGTTTCAAAAGCTAATACTACTTTTTCTTTCAAGCTAAGTGCAATACGCTCTTCACAATTGCTGCAGGTTTGAAATGTTACGCAGTGTGCTAAGAGACTCTCAATTTAAAAATGACAGTAAACCAAATTAAGTGAAATAATTTTTAATTCCCTTTTTAAATGTGCATTTGAATTCAATACAGATTTGTAAGGCACTCTAATAGGTCAGAAAAAAAAATTTAAACATTCTTTCCAAAATAAGGACAGTCACAAGGCAATGGTATGTGCATAAAATATAACTTTATCTGTAATTGATAAACAATGCAATACAAATGTTCAGGTTTTGGATGCACTGCAATGTAATGTCATTTCTGTACCACGACACTGCTCAGAGTAAATATTGGCACTGTAAATGATTTCTCATTGGGGTTAGGGGCTTGTATTCTCTTCATATCCCAGTAAAAAATAAACTCTTTAATAAATAAATATATAAAATAAATATATGCTATCTGGAGATGTATAAATAGGTCCATCCTGAAGAAAAGTTCCAGCTCTGACTATGATGCATCAACATCTAAGGTCCATCACTAAAGTGGAGCCACTAAAACTTCATATAGAGTTCTCAGGATTTATTACTGTTTTACAGTCTATTTCTTTCTATTTCTTCCAGCTGTTGTCTCATCCACACGACGAAGGTAGTTCTTTTTTAATTTATGGACCGTAACCCAGAAAAAATTGCCAAGAGTTTGTTATTTTTAAAAAAGTCACACTCCAACTTCCCTCTGGTTACTGGCTACCACACAGTTCAGCAAGTTTGAAGGAGGCTGGTCCACTCTCAGCTTTCAGGCTTTGTCTCCTAAATCCAAAGGTTAGAAAACAGAGGTTCGCCTATCACAAAGTGGCTTCTTCCAGTCCAGCATCCTAGACCTCTGCAGGTTCCTCATGCTGGCATGGCCACGGAAGCAGGGGCAACAGCTCCAGTATGGGTTTTTTCCAAAGTTGCCTCCTTCCTCAGCTGTATCCTAACACATCTTTGTACAGTTCTGGGACTCTTTCAGGATCCACAGGCCGGGGCAAGAAATGTGTGAATTTCTGGTGTCTTTTGGACCTTGCCCCATCTCTGGGAGTACCATCTTTGTTAAGTGCTACGAAGTATCGCCGCCCCGAATCTCCGTGTTTGTACACATTGGATGAGTAAGTGTTGTACCAGTTTTCCTCAAACTGTTCCCTGAAGATGCATTCAGAAGTTAGTTTGTCCTACAGAAAGAAAGAGTGAAGAAAAGTAAGTCAAGCCGTCACTAGGTATCTGAACGCACATGAAAAGAACAATATGAAAATAAACAAAATGTTTTAGGCTTTGTGCGGCCTTACTGCTCATTTAACTATCAACAAATCAAACGCAAGAAGAGTATGTAGACCTGACACTGAGTTTGGAAGCCTACTTTAACCTTTATTCTTTTGAAAATTGGTTACCTGTACATATACAATTTTGGATTTAAACACGAATTAGATAAGTAAGTAATGCCTTCGTAGAGAGACAGTTATGATTTAACTAAAATTCACCTGATCTACAGGAACTATATTATGTAGGGTTCTGTCTTGGGTTATCTACCATTCTAGAAATGAGATTTGGTGGAGGGACTCAGGTGCAACGTAACAGGTCAAGCAGCTGTTTCCACATGTTCTTTGTGGTGTGCATCACTTCTCACATTTTAAGCAGGACTAGCCACAACCAAAGGAACTAGAGAGACAGAATATTTTATCTCAAGATGTTTTAAGACTTGGAAGGAGAAGAGTCTAAGACTGTTATTACCCTGATAGTATTGGAAAAATCAAAGATTATACTTTTATGGTCATATGTTGAAGTTATTCAACAGATACAAATCAACTGTAATGAGTACAAGCTTATATTCATTTTCAAACGCAAATATTCCAGTCGGGATCTACAGATACTGCCAGTACTCTTGCACCATTCAGATTTTTCAAATAACAGTGGTACCAAACTGTGACATACGGTATTATCCTATTTTTCCCAGCATTTGAAAGAATGCTTCTATGTTAAAAAGCTGGTACCTGGAAGTACCACCTGCTCTATACATAGAGTAAGACAGGGTTATTATATTAATTGTTGTTTATTTGTTCCATAACTATCCTTTTAACTGTTTCCCAGTTGCATCCAATGTTTTTGATGATAGAGTATCCAATGTGATACATTTGCAGTATTGATAAGACGAAAATTAGATCGCAGGCAACTTAAACGCTGTTTGAATAGCTAGTTTAGTTAGCTATTTTTGTCATAATTTAAGAGGAATGTTTCTTTTCAGTTCTCTTCATCAAGGACAGAGAAACTTTTCCCATCCAATCTCTAGTATCCAAGGCTATACTGTGTACTTTAAAAATACCTTACACATTTCCATAGGAAAAGATGTTAGTGTTTTGAAAGCTAATACTACCTCAGCTAGCTACTTGAGGGGTTTGCATAGTGCTGAGAAGTGAATCAAAACCTCAACATGTATGAGCTGACATCAAAGTGGTACTCACAGAGCCATAGAGTTCTCCCTTCTCATTCATTCCAAGGTAAAGGCCACTGTCCACGCCTCTAATGCTGACCAGTCCCACTGCCACACTGATGAATTCAAGGATACCTGAAAGAAAAAAAAAGAGATTGATTTAGTTCCACTTGTAAGCATACAATACGTAGCATCCAAAACACAGTTGAAAACAAGTAGAAAATGTACATATTATAATAAATGTGGCCTAGTTTTTCTGAAATTTCAAGTACTATATGGAAATGTACACAATATTCACAGGAAAGCAGTTTGAGAAGCCTCATCTAGAAACCAAAATCCTACACCATTTAAGAAACCTTTTTTTTTTTTTTTTTTAATGTTGAATATGAAAGGATTTTACTCAGTGCTGAGGCTAAAGCCTTCAGTACTGTGCGGTTGCAATCTATAACGATTATACGCTATTTGCTAAACTGCCTACTCAAACATTGGAAGATAGGTTTGAATTACCTGAAAATATAACTTTACTTTCTCTATAGCGTTATCTTAAAAAAACACACCCATTATTAGATCGTTTGAATGGAAATCAAAGTACAGATAGGAATTTTATATAACAGAATCTACCCACAGGAAAAAAAAAAACCAAAAAAAACGCATTTGCCAGACATCTTATCTAGCATACGGGCCCACACCTCTTGACACAACTTGCTGTCTTCAGCGCAGGCTTTTTATGTGCATGAAATATGCTGCTTATTTGCTAATGTTTGGATTATAACATTATTTATATTACAACTGCCCAAAAATGTAATATATATTAATAATATAAAGTATTCGGGAGATGAGGCACATTTGAAGCCTGAATTTGGCAAGTGTACGCCAACACATTTAACCAATTGATATGCACAGATTACAGTACATATAAAACATGAAAGAAAGGGAACGTGTGAACTGGCTTTTTGGAAGTTGTTAACAATGTAAACAAAGCCTCAAAAAGAAGTTGTTCTGGAGCTGTGCAGCAGCAAAACCACAAAAGATTAAAAAGAAATCTGAATCTAAGGTAAGTGGGTTTAAATAGTGCATTTGATTTTGATTATGACTTTTTGTCTATTTGCTGTATTTATGATTACTCTTTTTCATTCAGGACCATTTTTCACTCTCAGACAGATGGACTGTCTGGACTATACAATAATTTAAAATGTTTTGAATTTCAATTGAGCTTTGGCAGGTTTCTTGTTTATATTACCAACCAGCAAAGAAAATAAATCCTTTACAAAGAGTAAACACTAAAAACTCTCTTGCATGTAAATCATTCTAGTTTTCCAGTTCCTAAAGCACAAAGTCCCATAAAAAGAGGTGGAGGTATTTTGTCTTTCTCGTATCATTTTCAAAGCCACCCTTTCTCAAAACTATAATAAGCAGGTGATTCAACCCACAAAGCAACCACATCAGACAAACCTGCAGAGAATAGTGGTAGAATAAAGGAAGAACATTTCTAAAAAGCCCAGTAAATGTTTGATCTGGGGCTAACTTTTTTTTCTTTTAAAGCAAAGATTTATTTCATGTTTACACGCTGTAGGAAATCTTCCTTCTGAGAACTGTCTGTTTGACTACTGCTCTTTTACTTCTGAAAACATCCATGTGTTACAAAAGCAATTAAGAGCCATTCCAGCGGATTGTTTTGACTATGGGGAGAATGATAGGAAACTCTTTAATCACCTTTTTACGACTGCTAAATCAATACACACAAAAACTCACATGTAGCTGACAACGGCAGGTTTGTTCAGATGTCCAATTCCTACAACTACTATTTAGAATTTACTCTTATATCACAGGAAACATTTACATTCTGGGGTTGTCTTCACCTGCTTTTGGTTTATTGACATACAAAGTTGACTGGGAAGCACTTTAAGTTTTTGAGCAAAGAGGCATTTTAGGCCCTTCTGCTTCAACTTTCTGTCCTGCGCAAGAACAAAGCAGCCTAAGGCAGGCTAAGGGGTCAGGATGCCCCAGTCCACGATCTGAATTAATTCTATAAAGACTCAAGAAGCTCCGACGCGGAGAGTGAATACGAAAAAGAATGGGTCTGACTTGCGACCTTTCCCATGTAACCTGCAGGCGAATGCATACGCCTATAGACACCCAGCACAGGCAGAGCAAGGCGCACATCCACACCTCCTGGCGTGCATGGGATGCGCAGCCCTCCCTCGCTCCCTTGCCCTGGCTGCAGCCCCCACCCGTTAATGCCGAAGGCTGGAG
>VYXH01005044.1:471324-493644 GCA_013397275.1 Burhinus bistriatus | reverse complement strand
GAGAGGAGGGCGGGGACGGGGGCTTGTCAGCCGTCCTCCGTGGGGAGAGGAGAGCGGTGGCCGAGGCGCCGCGGTCGGCAGGCCTTCGCCGCGCCTCGAAACCTAAACCGTGCGCATCTCCCTCCGCTTTTCGTCTCTGGAGCTGCCCTAATCAAATCTGACCTTAATAGAAAATGCTGTTTTGCAAATGGAACCGCGGCTGATAATGCAAAACCTGTGGGGTTTTTTGTCTTCTTTATGTTTGGGACAGTTATCTTTTTGACATAAGATGGTCTGTGGAGTGAAAGGCTTATGCCGCCTTTCACGAGAAGTGGTAGCGTAGCGCTTGGTGCAAGTAAGTGACGCCTCAGTCGCACTGGTTCAGGGAAAACACTGGTTAACTAACCACGGGCAACAAAAAACAGGTGACGCGAACCTGGAAAATGAAGTTTCCCGTGATGGGGAGAAACTCCTGCACTGTGCCCAATGCAACATATGCTAATGACAGGATTTGGGGTTTTTTTTCCTTAAAAAAATTTGGTATTTCTAAAAACGTCAAGAGCCATGATTAGGCAGTTTGTCAGAATGGTATCGCTGGGGCTGGAAGTCAGTGGTGCAAACGGCCTGCTTTCTGTAGATCAGGTTTATCTTGTAATATGTTTGGGAAGAGCATCTGCGTTTTTGCAACGGAGGCCTTGGGCTTAAATATGAATGTTGTTAGCCGAAAGGCAGATTCTGTTGGCAGCATCCTTTATGAAGGGAAGTTGAGCCAGATATTTTTGATTATTGATGTATTTGTTGTCTTGAGTGTGTTGCTGTGGCACAGAGGACCACAGACAAACTCTTTTAGGCTTTCATGCTGTTTTGACTTGACAGAACTTTACATTGTTTTACTTATCCGGTCTTAATTCTCAGTCTTCTTTAGAGGGAAATACGGCTGCTGCACCCTTGAAAAGTCAATAAATTTAGTGTGATGTGTAACTCTTGAGTTGTCATACACATCGCTATAAAAGCGTTGAGGTTGCAAAGTCAGAATTAAGGTTACATTTGAATAAATGTAAAATAAAAAAATGTATGAAATATTATCTTATATGTATACACAGAGACTGTTTTTCAAAGGCAAACACCAGGGGGGAAAAAGGGAAAGAAAAAAAATGAACGTGCTTATTTTATGCTCCTTTGTGGAAAAGGGCTCCAGTTAATTCGGTTTTTCATTTGCATAGCAGAAAATTTGAAAGATTAGCTTGAAATATGTCTACTTAGTTTGTGTGGCCAGACTAAATGCACAGACTGACATCTCAGAATACTAGCTTTGTGTTGCATTTTTTTTTTTTTTTGAATAAGTGGTCTCATTTATTTCAAATTGCAGATCTAAGCGCTCAGCATTCCTGAAAAAAATATCCTTTCAATTGAAGCCCCCCAAAAATGAGGATCAAATACCTGTGGGATTTTTGGTCTGAGGTAGTGGGTTCCTGTGCTTTTTTTACTATTGACTGTCGTGCTGCAGAAGTGCTTGTATGACAGTGGAGAAAGGCCACAGTTTGGTACCGGATCTAGCTGGTGAGCTACCAGGAGTAGTTTGACCATGAGCTCTACTGCGATCTGTGCTGCATTTGTGATTGCCCTCTAGACCAATGATGAGCACCAACTCTTTCATTACAGGTTTCTAAAACACCTCCAGAGGTGTCTTCCAGGGGAAAAAAAGGATGCAAATACTGTGTTCACATTGCATTGAATGGTATTCTGCGGTGGTATTGTATTGTAATGTCCTTTATTAGGAGGCTGAATTAATGTTGCCAAAGTGACAATAACTTTTTTAATTTCTAATTTTTAAGTGCTGAGCTTAACAACCTTAGCAGTGTTTAACGGTTTAAAAACCATAATAACATTTGAAGTAGAAAATTCTGTCATGAAAAGTCATGTAAGTATCAGTGTTATTAGGATCAAGGTTGGAACTCTTGGATTTACTGCAGAGTGTGTTTGGAGTAACGGCTGGAGAATGATAACCTGCAGTTTCTGTATAGATGAGTTTGATGGAAATGTGATGCACATTTTGCTAGGAGATTTTTATGATTCCGTCATGTGCTCACTAACAAAGAATGATGACGCTCAAGTATCTTGGGATCCTCTCCAGCTGCTTTTGGAAGGTCAAGGAGGAGTCAAAGACATTTCTCTTTTATTCCTGACGCACGAAGTCTTACACCGTTTTCTGGGGCTTTCTAGGTTTGTCCTTCCCCCACTTTCCTATTTCCTTAGCTCCTCATTTCATTTTCAGTTTCAGCCTCCTTTTCATTCCACCGAGGCAAATCATCCAACATCTTTTTTTTTTTTTTTTTTTCCTGGTCCTTCCATCCAATCCAGACTTTTCTACTTCATCCTAGTATTTCCATTTGCATGATTCTTCCTTAATCTTCCCTCCAGCAGGATGCTTTTCCCAGATGCTATTTACTTGGACCATTGGAAGTAAGAAGCAGGTGGTGTCTCTGCTCTCAATGTCTTGCTGTGGAGATCTGCAGCAGCTGGTAGAAGCAGTTACACTGAATGCTTCTTGCGTCACCCCTGGGGCTCTAACCTAGAATGACCGTATAGCAGGTTGAAATTTTGGGGGACTTAGCTAATAAAATGAGTATCTTTGGGTGAGGGTTTGCATAGGCTCAGAAATTACTTACTTACTTCTTAACAGAACAACCCCTAAAAAAACCCAGTCCTGACACTAAAGCGACCAGCCCTTGCAAAACCTGAAATCCTTTCCTTTAAAACATGGAATTGCCAGAGCTTCTTATAAAAATTTAAAATAATCTAATTTGGGCAAAGCAAAATCCATCTCCTCCCATAGTTTTTGATTCCGTTCAAAAAAATACATTCTGAAACATGAGTTGACAATGGATAATTTCATTTTTAATGGTTAATGCATAGGAAGTTTATAACTGAAAACAGTATCACAACGTAAAATATTCAGATATTCAAAGTTTTCAAGAGTATTCAAGATAGCAGTGGCTGTCTCATCCATATTGTTGGTGTTTAACCCTGGCCAGCAGCCACCACACAGCCCCATGCTTGCGCACCCCCCAGCAGTGGGATGGGGGAGAGAATTGGAAGGGTAAAAGTGAGAAAACTCATGGATTGAGATAAACGCAGTTTAATGGGGAAAGCAAAAGCCACGCATGCAAGTAAAGCAAACCATTCATTCACAACTTCCCATCGTCGAGCAGATCTTCAGCCATCTCCGGGAAAGCAGGGCTCCATCACATCTAACAGTGACTTTGGAAGACAAACACCTTAACTCCAAATGTCGTCCCCCCCCGCCCCTTCTTCCCCAAAGCTTATACTGCGGAGCACAGTATCATATGGTATGGAGTATCCCTTTGGTCAGTTGGTGTCAGCTGTCCCAGCTGCGTCTCTCCCCAACTTCCCATGCACCCCCAGCCTACTCGCTGGTGGGGTGGTGTGAGGAGCAGAAAAGGCCTTGGCGCTGTGTAAGCACCGCTCAGCAATAGCTGAAACACTCCTGTATTATCAACACTGGTTTGGTCACAAATCCAAAACTTAGCACCATACCAGCTACACTGAAGAAAGTTAACTTTCCCAGCCAAAACCAGTACACATATCTAGTCTTGAATTCCCACATCTTCCTTTCTTCTTGAGATGAATTTTTGTAAAAGTGTAATAAGCAGCGTGGCATTCTTGTTTCATCTAGGCAATTCCAGCAGACAACAGAATAGGTTTCTGATCCCCCTAAATACAAAAAAAAAGGGGGATTAACCTAGTTTATGTCTTGTCTTTCAAAGAACGACTTTCTTCTTGCAGGTCACCTGCTTCCAGATAATGTTCATATGGCCTGTGAAAGTATCTTGAGAGTTGTGCTGGGCCCAGTTACTATACCTGTGGGTCACTTCAGATTCTATCAAAGTCCAAATAACGCTTGACAGTAGTGGTGGAATATTTAAGAAGATAAGGTTGTCATATATACCTTGATAATTAGTTGCTTTGTTCTACTGCTGACATCTAGTATTTACTGATGCTCTAGTATTTATGGAACCAATAAATTTTAAAAGGGCTTTTAGATTCCAGGACTAACACTGATGATTACACAGATGTTGATGGGACACTTGCCCATTCTTGGCTAGTTCAGAAATGAGGTACATCATTTGAGAGTAACTGAAAAAAACTGTTTGAGTCTCCTAGAGAAACAGTGTCAGAATGATCTGCAGATCTTTCTCCCTGTTCTTTGAAACTCTTACAGTATGAAACCTGATGAGCAACAGATTTGTGAGTTTATATACAGGTGAATAAGGAGTTGCTGTTTGGTAGAAATCAAGTAAGCTATGATATATGTCACCGACATGGGGTCAGTGGTGTGGGAAACTTTTTGAACAGTCAAATCTCACGTGGTCAGTACAATTAAATTCTTGCTTGACCGAGCATACTATTGGAGGTGTTCTGATAGAGAGTAAGATGTGTTACAGAAACTACATGAAGCTAAGCACCCTAGAGGATTCCCTTTTCTCAGATGCATTCTGAGAATAATTCCAGTCCTGAGGACCAGAGGTTTATGCATGATTACCTGAAGCAAAATCTTGGACACTATAATAAAGCAACAGTTTTAAATCCAGGGTTGCTGCCACATAACATTGCAGAACCAAAGTAAAATTCTGCACTCAGGCTGCTGGTTTTGTGTGTGAAGGTGTTGGTGAAGACTGGGAGAGCTCTACTAACAGGCAGCTCCTTTAAAGTCTAGGAGATGCTTACCCAGAGCAGGAAGCTCTTTGAAAGAACTATTGTTTTGATACAGATTCTCTGTACTGACAACAGTATTGAACCAGGAAGAGCCCTGATCCAACATACTTCTTATGAAGTATTTACCTTGTCAAAACCGCTGTGTATCGTGTTTTTTCAGAGAAATATAACAATTTTAGAAAAACATAATCCAGTGTTAGAATTCTTAAGAGGAATTAATATTCGTCTTTTAGTTCCTTGCTTCTGTGTTCCTTACTTCCAAAATTCCAGTGTCATTTTTAAAGCTTATTAATATGGTCTTGGAAATACCAATAATGCCTCTTTGCACTCCAAGGAAATCTTTTCTAGAACCATGTCGTTGTTATGTAAAGGTGAATTCCAGGTCTCTATTTAGTTTATGAAATATTCTCTGAGAATCACTTCCTTCAGAGGTGATTTACAAATTAAAAGGAGGGCAGGGAGAGACACACACAGAATATGTTCTTTGTCACGTTTCTTGAAGGCACACTCGTTTCCAGGAGAAGGAAGCTGCATACTTTGGATGTTTCCAGAGGTTTTTTTCCTAGTACCTCAGCAGTACTGTCAAACTCTCTCTTTGTGAAAATACTCAAAAGGTCAAGTTTATTTGTAGCAACACATTTCTGAGTGGATTACATCATGTATTTCCATCTCTGTGAAAGGAAGAACAAGACTTTAACTCGAAAAAGTAAGGCAAACTCCCCTGGGGAGGAGACTTTCCTGCCTACTCAAAGAGGATGCTGTTCCAAGAGGTGCATAAAGGATCATTTTTACAAGAACCACTTTTAGCTAACCTTTTTTCATAAGCATTGTGCATTTCATGTCATAGGGCAGTTGCCAAATGTAGGAAGATGGTTTTACTCTTTGGCTGTTGACATCTGAAGCTCCTCACTGTCATCGTCCTGAGAAGGATACTGCTTGCCAGACAGCTGTAGTGAGAGCCATGCTGAGGGGAGAGGAAGATTCAACTCTCAGCATTAATTCTGTAGTCCTCAAGATATTAAAAATGATGATGCATGTTTGAGACAGACAGATCCAGCTACTAGTATGTTTTAGTCTTGCATACAGTGAAGCATATGGACATGTATAGTAGGATATACACACGGACTGAAGCTTCTTGAAGAACTGCTAGAGGTTAAGTAACTTGCATGTGAAACTAATGGAAGAAGGGCTGTTGGAGAATATTTTAGCACACTACTTATTTTGGAGGATTTCTGGAATAGCTGTGCTTACAGATAAGCATTGTTACCCCAAGGATTTCCTGTAACAGAATTGTATTTGAACAAGGCCCTTTTTACAGCATTTTAAACACATTCCACCTTCCTATGCTTGTAAATATTTTAATATAATAATGTCCTTATCTCAGTGAAGCGGGATCAACTAACAGAATTGTTGGCTGTACTACATCTAAGTAGTCTGCTAGAAATATAACTTCAGTAAGCATCAAAACAGTTTTGTCTACTTTGGGATTTTCCCACACTGGGAACTTGACGTTTAACCTTTTGGCCACCCAGCATGAAAACAAAATTGTGCTACTTTTATCTACATGGGAGCATATTAAATAAGCCTGAAGTCAAATATAAACGAAGGAAGTAAGGAACAGCATTGCTTTGAAAACCTTTTTATTTTAATAGTTTGCACAGATTCTCATTGATGGAAGACAGATTACTTTGCAAGCAAAAATTCAAAGAAACTCACTCACTTGAAATAAATTAGTTAAAGATTAAACTACTGTAACAGAACATATTTTTGACTGCAAGCAAAAGGTACTTTTAGTAGTAAATGTTGGCTTCTTTAGCTAAAATAGTCTCACCTTTATCTCAGTTGGAAAAAAGCAAGAGAACACTGATTTGACTTGGAACACAGCAAAGTTGTGGGTTTTTATGATACTGTTGAAGCTTTTTGCCTCACATGCATGCACACACAGCATGTGTATTTTTATCTATTTATTTTGTAAAATACTTTGTGTTATTTGTAGATATCCTCAGAATCTGGGGGTTAGAGTATTGTTCTGAGTTTTGGTAATGGATTCTTGCGGGTTACTTCTGCAGAGCTTTATGAGCTTGTAGGCACCAGTTTTTCTAACTTTCAAGTGAAAAATCCTGTATTTGGCATTTAAGTATGTCTCTATGGGAAAACTAGATCTTTTGCCACAGAATAAAACTTGAATTAGTGACTTAATGTAATATGAGACTAACACTTGGCAAAGAACAATTTGTTTTGTGTTTTTAAAACATTACATCGTTACCCTTTCTATTATCTTCTGCACTTCACTTCCACTGAACCGGAGCCATATCATTACCATTTATTGATCTTTTCAGATAGTTTGGGGTCATAACTACTGCAAAATGTTATTTTAATGTCACTCTGTGAGCTCATGTCCTGTGTTAGGCCATCTTACGGCAATGTAGAATTATTGCATGGATTTCACTGGAAGGCCATAGAGGTTAACTTGTGTTATACCAAATTCAGACAGACCGTATCTCTTGAGATAAGAGAGCCAGTACGATAAATATGGGGCCAGAAATGGAAATTAGCCCATGCTTCAAGGAAGTTTGAGTAATACATGGAAACCTTTGGTGAGAGGAGCAGACTTTCAGGGCATTTTGACTTGTCTCCGCCAATAGACACAGTATCTGAAAGATGAACCCAAAATGGGAATGGGTTTTGGACACTAATATTGCTTGATAGAAAGCCTCAAGTTTTTGCTGTGAATAGAGGAAGAACATACAGACCGATATCACTCTAAAAGAGGTTCTGCAAGGAATGCTTTTGAAGTTGATTGACTTAAAAATGTTGAGTGTCCATAACAAAGGTCTTCATCTAAAGGACTACTGCTCTGTGAGACATGTGGTGTTGTTACTGTAGCTTTAGATGGCCCTCTCTAAATGCAGTACTTCTAGAAAATAGTTTTTAGGAATTTTATTAAGTCCTTGAAATATTTTAGTGAGAGAGCATTATCATCATATTTTCATTTGCATAATACATTTGAAACTTCTGCGGCCTTTTACAGATATTTTAGGGTGTTTGTAATATGTTTGTAGCATAGATTTACAATGGAAGCACACATAATTTGAAAAGTTATACTCTCCATTCCGAGAAGTATCCTGCCAAATGACTATTTCATCTTCAATTTAGTTTTTGCTTACGTTGTTTTGATAAGCTGATGTTAAAATGGACTTTCTTATAGGAAATATTTCCCTCTGTTTTCATTGCCTGATGGTGGTTTGCATGTAAGTGCTGAATCCATTTAATCCATTTTAGAAAGTGTTTTGAAATGTCTCCTCTGTGTGAGAATTAGGTATGTATATATACATTTCTGTGTTAGGGAACAGCAAGAAAATAGGCTAAGATAATTTTTTTCTCCTCAGCTGGGTTAAACTGAGCTTAGAAGAGCCACACAGTCTCTGTTCTTGGTTTTGCAGAAGGCAGATGGAAGCCAAGACTGCATAGCAGCACCCCAAAAAGGTACTGTGTTCCCTCTGCAGTGCTTCTGCAGCGGAATGGCACAGGAGGACAGGGGGTGGGAGGTGAAAGATGGAGCAGCAAGGTACCAGAGTTTGAGGGAGGAAGGGGCGGAAGGATGATAAACATGAGCTGTTTGACTACTAACGCTTAGAGGTTTTTTGTGAATAGGGAAAAGATATTGTTTGCCTCTTTTTATTTATTCATGAGTTGTGAAATTGAAGGATAGAAATTCTGGCTACCAGCTAGATTCTTAGTTTTAGCTGGGTTTTTTTCCCCCTAAAAGTTCTAACAACAAAGTAGGTCTGTGTACCTGTGCAGGTAAACCAGAGCTAACTTGCTACACCTAAAATTAAGATAATACTGCTGTTGGGAGATTCATGACATTCTGCTTGAAGGAGATGGTCATGTCCAGTTTTTAAAAGGAAGAGAACCATAACATGATACAAGCTTATAGTAATTAGTAGGCACAATTGCCAAGAGGATTAGTAAACAGCAGCATAAAAAAAATCTCCCCTCTTTTGTTTGTCAAAGAGATGTACTTTCATGAGAGTTTTTGAAGATTGTTGGTAATTGTTGATAATTACAGAGAGATTTAGTCTGGATAAGCTCTTGAAACTTCAAATAGAAATTGGAATCTTACTGAACTCTGTTCACTCGTTCACCAACAGTACCTTCCCCGAGGTATTCAGCATATACTTTCTGTGTCTTGTTTGTGTGTCCATTGGATTTGACACTAATGCTGCTACAATAAGGTTGCCTAACCTGGGCATAAATGTGAAATAAATCAATTCAGAGCAACTGGTGTCACTAAGATTCTCATACTAATCCTCACTGGATTATGATATGCTAATGTTAGGGAAAACAGGAGATGTTTCATAGTTATGCGTTGAGAGGGAGTTCTTGAATGAATGCCTGAAGAGGTGCTTATTGAGGTCATACCTTAGAAAGGCTTGACTTTTAATTAGCATATTGATTAGTTCCTAATAATTAAAGCTTTTATGCAAGAGACTTAAAGTAGCTGTGTGTTACTTAAATTGATAAGCTGTAATAGAAAGAAAGCTCTGAACAAGAAATTTAGACAAAAAATAATATTATTTCCAAAGATGGTTTTATTTGTCAGTTTGCTAAGGTGCGTGCCTGGAGTCTTCTGCAGCCAAACATTGCTTTTATTTGGACATTTCATGTCTGGACCAGTGATGTAATACACGTTAAGCCCTGTATGCATTTGTTTGAATTCATGTTAGATCAATAGCAGAAACAACTTGTTTTGATTCCTTCAGGTAAACCCCAAAAGTTCAAAATAAAGTGGTATTTTAATTTCTTAGAATGCAGTTATGCCTAAGCCTGCAGTTTTCACATCACTTTAACTTGAAGTAGGTGGAGCTTGCTGCTGGAACAGGTGATATTTTCTTTTCCATAAGCTGCAAGTTCCTGTGGCCTAGGTGTTGAAACAAGTAACTGTTCTTGTGGGGTAGATCCAGGCATTTATCTGGCTAAAAAATAACGCCACCAAAACACAAAGGTCTCAGTCAGACCAGTTCCCTTATCCAGTTTGACACTTGGGAAAATGAACATAAAGTACCAGAGCAAGGGCATGCAGGGTATTGAGCCTTTAGGGAGATACTGCTCTTTTTGGTGGCAGGCTGTATTTGTAACCTGATAGGGAGTCCTGGTGGACAACAGGATGACCATGAGCCAGCAATGTGCCCTTGTGGCCCAGAAGGTCAATGGCATCCTGGGGTGTGTCAAGAAGAGCGTGGCCAGCAGGTCAAGGAAGGTTCTCATCCCCCTCTACTCTGCCCTGGTGAGGCTGCACCTGGAGTACTGTGTGCAGTTCTGGGCTCCCCAGTTCAAGAAGGACAGGGAGCTGCTGGAGAGGGTACAGCAGAGGGCTGCAAAGATGACTAGGGGACTGGAACATCTTTCTATGAGGAAAGGCTGAGGGACTTCGGTCTTTTTAGTCTGGAGAAGAGAAGGCTGAGGGGGGATCTCATCAATGCCTATAAATACTTAAAGGGAGGGTGCCCGGGAGGATGGGACCAGTCTTTTTGCAGTGGTGCTCAGTGACAGGATAAGAGGTAATGGGCACAAACTTGAATGTAGGAAGTTCCATCTAAACATGAGGAGGAACTTCTTTCCTTTGAGGGTGGCAGAGCACTGGAACAGGCTGCCCAGAGAGGTGGTGGAGCCTCCGACTCTGGAGACATTCCAAACCCACCTGGACGCCGTCCTGTGCAACCTGCTCTAGGTGACTCTGCTGTGGCAGGGGGGGTTGGACTAGATGATCTCCAGAGGTCCCTTCCAACCCCTGTGATTCTGTGACTTCGAGCCAGAGGGTGAAATACTGGCATTGCTATATAGTGAGAGGAAACTAGATTGGCTAAAAGGAGGTTTTGCAAACCTGAATACTGGCATGAGTTAAGTTTAAGCGTGTCTTGAAAAGTCCATGTTTGCAGTACATTATTTTATACTTATAGTAGCATAGAGTACTTCAGATAATGTTGAAATATGTGTCTGAGAATTTAGCAAATGCTTTTCTGAGTGTCTCAAGCAGAATACTAAGCAGTAGTACCCGAGATAGTGTGAATTTCTTGAGAGCAAAGAATATCAACATGCTCTCCAAATACTAGCAGGGATCAAAACTAAGATGATATTTCTTGAGTGATACATTATCTACAGATTCTTCTGATTATGTATGATTGATTATGACTGATTATAATAGATTACACATACTGCATGTGTAATACGTCCTTGAAGCAGTTTCTTTTCTGAATATTGACTTTGCAGAAATAGTGCTTTATTACTCATGCTTACAACCTTCATGTATTTAAAAGCATGTTTTTAATAGTGATAAAATAACATCTGTATCAAAAATAAGGTAGATTATTAAACTTCAAATAGAGGGGTAATCAGTTATGTTGCTACAAGCCCTACCAAAACAATTAAGTCGTGTAAATCCCACATGAAGGCATAGCTTGAATGCCACTGGACTGCTGAAGGATCAGCAGGACCATAATATTCAAACAGTGACACAGGACAAGTATTTTGGCTTGCATGTGGGTATGTCAGAAGACCATTCAGCTTTTTTCTGTCATTCTAAGGTGAGTTTGTGGGTCTGTCTGTTAGATTTTATTTTTTTCTCCCCATACTTAATTTGGTAATCATTTGAAAATGATAAAAAAAACACAAAGACCAGGTTTAAAGCTGCTTCTTAGGCAGAAGTGCAGAATGTTTATATGTAGAGCAGTCTATTGAAAATTAAATGATTGTATAAGCATTTCTGTTACTCTTACTTTCTATGACAGGTTTTTTCCATTAGAAAGAAACATTTTCACACACACACAATAAAAGCAATAATTTCAAAAAGACTAGAGACAGTGCAGAAAGAGAACTACACAGTCAATAATCTTTTTTGCTTCTAGAAGGCCAGCTAAAATGTCCTAGGTAAAGTATTGAAGTACTAAAACTTCCATATATAAAATTGCAAGTCTTCTGTTACATTGTGATTACACATGTTATTTTTTGTTTGGGTTTTTCTTCCAAATAGAACGTGTTTGACCTCTTCTAGACATATTCATTTTTCATGTGTCTATTTTACAAACATAATTTAATCTCTTAGTTACAACCAAGGCCATAAAATTTTGTTTCACTGCAGTAGTCTTACAGATGTTTTCTTTTTTAAGGACGTTATTTGGAAAGCAGAAGGAAAGTGAGCCCAGAGTTTTGACTGCCGAATATAAATGTGCCTTTCCTTCTAATTGCTGAAATCTGAAACCTATTCTTAGAAAAGTTTTGGAAAACCAAGTTCCATTTGTAGTTGAGAACTGTTGTCTCTTAGCAGATAGCAACTGCAGACATCTCCCAGCTTCTCTTTGTGTTTAGATGCCTCTCTGAAAAACAAAATGTATTTGGCAATTTTCTTAGTTATTAAAAGAAAACATAGACGTTAGTTAAACCATGTGGTACTTCTTGCCTTTACTTAGCTTGACACCTGAAGAATTTTAGAAATACTGTATGAAATGACAAGAATAGTGAGGACAATGGCAGCTTGGGATATTTCATTGATAAGATACTGCATTCCAATTTAACATAATGGGAGAAGTTAGCTATATCATCGCGCTTGCTTTTATGAAACAGTTTGTCTTTGTTTTTGCTGTGTCTGAAAAAAAGCTTAAGATACATTTTCTTCAAGACACTGATTGCACAGAGGAGCTTGCCTCGTTATGGGCTGAAAAGAAGTTTTCAGATAGCAGTAGCATATTTTCTGTTAAAAGGTTTGACAGTGTAACACAAAGATGTAATAATTTAGAACACTTACAGGTTGTACTAATAAGTTTACGTGTAAATCTGCTGGATGGTAAATATACCAGAAACTCCTGACATCGATAAACTCTCATGAGGTGTGAACTTAATGCCATATAGTACTTTTGTAACTCTGGAGGAATAATTCTGCTCTTTTCTTCTGTTCCCTCAAGTATGGTAGCTTTAATTGCATTGGATACCTGAAATAACAGGTTTACACTGAAATATATTATGGCGTTTTCTTGCCTATTATTGTCAACAGCTGCACTCTACACTAAGAAGCAATATAAAAAAAGCATTATTCCATTCTCTTCTGGAAATGTCAGACACTTGAAATAATTTTAGCAGAGTTGTTTAAAGTCTAACTGCTGAAGTTACGTGGACATCCTTCAGTTAAGTTGCCCCTTTTTCTATGATACACGAGCCTAAGTTCTCTTTTTTTTTCCTTTCCTTTTTTTTTTTTTCCCCTGAGCTTGGGTAGTGTCAACAATTTCATTGCATAAAGATTTTTTGCTAAAATTGTAGAAGACTGAAAAAGATAGAAAAATAATTGGATGCGTTTGACTTTACGAATTACCACCTTTACATTTACAGTTTCTTTATGGTGAATGGCAGTGGCAATTGTAAACCAAAACTTTTTTCATACATTAAAATTGTTTCCTTCTGTCTTTGAAGGTTACAGAAAGCAGATCAGACCTTGAAGATTTACAGCTTTATGCAACTCCTCGGGAGCAACGGTTTCGTAGGTTTGCCAGTTTAGAATTTGAAGGACAGCTATATATGACTCCATATGACTTCATTCAGGCTGTCACAAATGATGAACCCAAACGTAAGCAGGGGTTTTATATTGATAAAATTGCTAGGGAAAATGCCTAGTGTATGTTATTTTTCCATTTGCTTTTGATTACTACTTCTGTTTCTGATTGCAGTCAAAAGGTACTGCATCTTCCAGAAATGTGTTTTTAATGGTATCAAATTGCATACAATCGGTATCCTGATTGTTATTAGACTGTAAACATCTTTATACCAGTTATTAGTTAAACATTCTTGTCTTAGAGGTCACAGACAGCTCAACAGGCTTGAGAGATGAGAAGTTCATTTGTTCCTTTTGCATTGACACAGTTACAGTTATGGTTTCTTTCTGAGCAGGCCAGTAGTGCTGTAAAGCTCTTACCTCCTCTTCTGTATAGTTTCTGTGTAAATAGGCAGGCAAGATATGAGTTCTCTACATAATTTAGGATAACATTGTTTTGCAGTTTTTGCCATCTTAAATTGTCATCTTCTGTTGTGTTGGGTTTTTTTTGCCCTACAGAGATTTTATAACCATATCATGGCTTTCTAAATAACATGCTTTGAGTAAGAGTTTTAGTCCCCCAGGGGATCCACTTTCTACACTTAAAAAGTTGCCAGAGTTAGCACTACGTGTTAATTAAATTAATGAAAAATAAACTATCAACTTTAGTTCACTTATTGTAAAATTTTTTCTTTAAGTATCAAAGAGTGACTAAATAGTAAGGCGATCCATTTCTGATCTAGTTTGATTTCCTGGCCCTCAGGCTTGCGGTGCATTGGTAGCAGCACACAAGTTCTGGGGAAAGTGAATATCTTTGCTCAGGTGTGACATGTATAATAACTCACCTTAGGTCTTTCTTCCTAAAGTCTACACCACAAAGCTAGTGTAAAGAACAGTCAAAACCAGCTAAAACAGTCAGAGGAGAGCTTAAAGCTCTGTGCAGATGTTAGGTTTTCCCCCTTTGTTCTCTTAACAGTAATGAAATGAGGAAAGAATTCAGCCATGGCACTTCAGTGATCAAAACTTCTGTAACTTTTGAATAAAGATATAATCTCTGTAACAGTGAAGACAGAAGATAGAGCTTAGACAGTGAAAACTTGCAAAACTTTGAAACTCTTACCAGAAAGTAAATCTTCATTCTCTTTTTTTGCTCTGCAGTTAAAAGAGAGGAAGCAGATTCCTTATCACAGAAGTTCATACAAGTATACATCAGCATTTGATATCTGCTTCCTCTGCCCAGATCTCCCAGTCCTCCTTTTTTTATTACTGTGGAATTAGATTTTGCCATGTATGGTCATGAAGCATTTGTGCCATATACTGGACATCAGTTAAACGTTTTATTATAACTCCATTTTATGACAGTTTGACTGGTTTGACCACACCGTATTTGCTATTAAGATTTTTCCATGCTAATGAACTTCATGCTTCCTCCTCTCTCACAGTAAGTATTCAGATTTTAAAAACAAAATAAACCCAAAAAGCATTAAGCTCACAAGGGCATTCTGTTCACCTCATGCTAAAGGAGAGCAGATCTGGAGCTGAACAGTCAGGCACCCTTCCGAGTTCAGCGTAGCAAACATTGTTTGTAGCAGAATCCTTCCTGTGCACCCAGTTCATCTCTGAGACTGAAAGCAAAACTAGCCTGGATGTCCTTTAGTTTTATAGATGAGTATCAGAGATTACATGACTGAGATAATTATTTTAAGGGGTAGTGTAAAAGGCTGCAACTAAGTAGAATTGGATGACTTCATTACAGCGGAAGTCATATTGTCTGGGACATTTGGACAGAAGGCTGACAAGTAGGAAGTAATAGATGAAGTAGATGACCTGCAGGTATTACCACTTCCAGCTTCTGATCTCTGACTGTGGTTTTTAACCTTTGTACTGCAGCTGTGTCAAAGTACCGCTTTGTCTGTTTGGGCAAGTCTTAATTTTCTGTCTTGCTCTATTGAAGGTAGTAAGTTTAAGGAAGGTATTTTTAGGAATGAAATAATACGTTCTAAACATCTTATTTTGTATTTTTGGATCATTTTGTAAATAAGTTGCAAGTTATTGTATCCATTCAGTTTGACATACTAGAGCATCTGTATTTTGCAGAATAAAAGAAATAACATATGCCTGTGATTTTTTTTTATTGATGAAGACTAGGAAGGTCTTGAGTTTTGTTAAAAAGCAAAAATGCCCTTTGAAGAGTAATAATAGTAGCTCTTTACGTCTGCTTTATAGAAAAGCTAATAATACTAGACCTGAATGAGATTTGTGATGGAGTGAATGCATCTATTGTGATTGATTTACTTTGGAAATCTTGTAAACCCTACAAAAGTCAAGAGGGCGTTCACTTCCTTTTTTGATTAAACACTAACTAATATGGTAAGAGTGTATTTTCTTTTATAAAATGAAACTCCACACAGTTATTATAAAAAAATATAAAATAAATACTATAATTAACTTGCTGCTGCTGCCTTTACGGTGCAGGCTTTTGTTTGGGAAAATATAATGTTAACAGTCATGCTTGATACGTTTTTATCATCTGAATGTATGTTTGTATATTTAGAAAGCTAGTTGAGAGAAGAGGAAATCTATTTTGTTCCCTTTAGCTCTAACTATAGTAATTTTAGCCTAATACTGAGCTGTAAGATGTATATACACATAAATCTTCACTTGCTTGTCTGGAAAGAAAATCTATGTATAATGTATAAGACTGTGAAATTATCTGATTGGAAAGTTAGGTATATTTATTCCCCAAGCTTTTTATGGTAGGCATAAACATAGATCATTTTGTATGGCAAATGAGGTTGTTTTGGGGGATTTTATTTAATATTTTGAGACAATATTTTGACATTAAAAAATTAGACTGAAAACTATATGAAAGTCTGTTAGCTCATGTTATGATGTTGTTTGATATAACTCCACCATAGTCAGAGGGGTATTTGCGGACAGTCTCAGTGCTAACCTTTACCAAGATGTAAAACTGAAATTTCAGTGAGTTTCTAACCATGAAGTAATGAAAGACCATAGTGAGTAGCTCCCGTATCATGGTAATTATTTAGTGGAGCATGGAGTTCATCATGAGGAAGGGCTTTCTAATACCAGAGTGTTTTGCTCTATAAAAATGGGTCTTTACCAAAAAAAAAGTTACCAGTTTGACCACATACTGTGCTACTTTTTGTACCTTTATGAATTCTGATACTCACAGTGTTTTACCTTAATATTGAATCTGTGCAAATGTTTGTCTTGAGAGGGTGGTGATAAACCTCAAGTTTTGAATTCTTGGATGGTTATGGACAGCTGTTGTTGAATGCGAGTATCTTTCTCTGCTCCTAGAGTCTGTCCTGTAAGGTGTTAGGAAGAAAGCATCTGCTCAGTCTTACTCATCAGTTCTCAGTGTTAACGAGCAGTTCCAGTTCTGACCTGGAGTCCCTCTTCAGCTCCTCTGTTAAAACTACTTACAAATAATTGAGCCTGAGAGAGGCTGTAAAAGGAAGCATGAATGTGATTTATTAGGAATGGATGAAGGGAGTCTTAGCACCTGGGGTCGGTTCAAGGATTTTTTTTTCTGTATTTGCTTTAAATGGCATGAGTAATCCCTGAAGCAAAGGCCAGAATCCAGGTCTCCCTACAATCTGCATTGTAATACTACTGCTACTAAATAATCATTTCAGAGTATTGATACCACAAGTTAACATGAATGCCCTCTGTTTCCTGTTTAATTTTTTAATGGTGTATTTTAGAGGTAGAAAGTGTTTTCTCTCACTGAAGCAGAGTTGGATTAAAAACTATACATCTGAATTGGTTCTTTAAAGTTAGGAGTTTAGGTATGTATTAAGCTAATTATTTTTTTCATAACATAAAGAGAATTTTTTGAAACCAGGTTGAAGATTAACCTCATGAAGTAGGGAAAATACCTCTTCTTTGGCTAGAAAACACAGTATAGATGCAGCCTAATTTTTATGACACCACATTGGTATAGCTAAATTCTGTGCATTCATAACTGTCTTTTTTTGCAGGTGCTAAGAAGTGGCGATCCCTTTCAAAGCAGGTGGGCAATAATTCCTGTGCTGCCGTATAACCATAGATTTTGATACAGCTGCTTTCTTTCATGATGTAAACTTAGAGTCACAGGAGAAATAAGGGAGGTTTTTTTTTTTTTTTAATAAAAATTTAAAAAAGAGAGAGAGACTTTAATTTCTTTGTTTTTGTCACTTCAGACTCAGCTGAATCCAGAATCTCAAAGATACTTGAGCAGCTGTGCCTGTTATGTTGAATTTACTGACTTTCTCAGGCCTCTGTCAGTTCCTTCCTCTGCTTGTGTCTGAGTTTTTTTAGTGTCTAAGTGTAACAGGTGTATCCAAAGCTGCCTGAAATATGTATGCCACTCGCTACCTTTCAGGATGTTTAAATGCCTCTTACTTTTTTTTTTTTTTTACATTTGTACAATTGCAAAAAGATTGAATCCCTGTATTTTAAGTAAAGTACATTCATATTCATGGGTGAAGTTTGCTTTAGTTCAGGTTGAGTGTTTTAAAAGGACAGTTGCATGGAGCTTGTATGAAAACCTTACTGAAATCCAGGGGGAACTTATCCTTGGCTTCAGTGAGTATGAGCAGTGGTGAGTAATTTCAGCGACAAATAGATTATGTGTCTCTCTCCCACTCTGCAAACACTTAGTATTCATGCAGATGAGCAATTCTTGGAATAATCATAATCTATATATGTGCTTGAGTACTTCCAAAGTCATTGTGGTAAACTGAAGTTAAATTAACTGGTAGATTTGCATGCAGTTCCTTGTCTTTTGTATTGATTTCCTAGCATTTACTCATACCAGTTAACTACTTCATTAAATATTTAAATGTATACTTTTATCTTTTTAAAATCTTATTTTTTAGGAACTGAATCAGATCCTTATGGAGACACCACCAGTTTGGAAAGGATCATCCAAACTTTTCCGTAATCTTAATGAGAAAGGTGAGGGATAAGACTTTATTTTCCTGAACCAAATTATCACTTGTATTAATTTATCGTGGCTAAAGTGATATTGTACTTCAATCTGAGTCACATCTTCAATAAGGTAAAGAGTGTTTGTTGCTTTCTACATTTTACAGCATGGAAAAGTTCCCTTTAGTCTCTATAGTGTTTTAATCATGCTGTCTTAGCACTAGCCTCTTTAAGTGAATTGATATCTTAGAGTTTGTTAAACTGATGTTTGAATGTTTCAAGTTCAGTTTGTTGTAATGAAGAATGATCTATACACCATAGATAGAATATTCTATTAAAGCCACAATATGTCTTTACTTTTTTAATAGGTTCAATGATGTGATTATTTTTAAAGATAGTAATGATGTCTTATATCACTGAATAAGCATTTTCTTCCCAACACAGAGAGACAGTTTCAGAAATGCTATATATCCCTTTAAATTCTGCAGGTGAGGGCTTTGATAGCTTTTAAAACTCACACTGTTGGTAAAGGAAGAACCAACAGCCATTCCTGGTCTTTTTTTTTTTTTTTTTTTTTTCTTTTTTCTCTTAATAACCTCTTATCACTTGAAAAACAAAAAACACAGAACAAAGCCCCCTGTGATGGCTTGTATACAGCCATTTAAAAGCTATTTATGATAAATAATCCACATATTCCTTTGTTTATATTCAGAATGGCAAACTGTGGTGGAGCATTTTAAATATTTTAATATTTAAAAGCGCCACAAGTACTTGCTATAAAATAAAGACACTGTATGAATGTTTAAAATAAGCATGCCAGCAACAAGATTCCAATCAAATGTGTGCATGTAACCAATGAATTTAATTCAAATGCAGCTCAGATTTCTTAAAGGAGTAAGTATGCACCTACTCTCAAAGGAGGGTCCTGGCCTTGAATGTCTAGTGCATGGAGGCACTCACACAGTTCTGCAGTCAGAGCTCCAGAGAGGCAGAAGCTGGCACATCCTTGCACTGTATTTCCTTGTATTTCCTTGCTCTAGGCTGCTCTCTATGTAGTCAGAAAAGCTGACTTTTGAAATACCAATTACATAAAAGTTCAGCTTCAGAATCCGTTAAATCAATTCACTATCAGTTTAGACTTGGATGTTGCTTATTAAGCCTGTAATAAAATACATAAACTGGTAACATTAGTAACGAACTTTAGCACTTACATAGCTTTTCAGCATGCTTTACGAAAAAGTGAGTTCCGTTATCCCGTAGTATAGATAATATAAGAAAAGATAGGTCTTATGACTGATAGGTTTCAGTAAGCCAGTGAAAGGAATGGGAATAGAATTCAGGTCTCCTTAATTCTAATTTAGTGTTTTTTTAGTATATGACATGAAAACTCCAGTATTAATTTACTCATTTTCTTTTTTTCATGCACATTTTAATATGAAGCAAGTAACAAAAGCCTATGTCCATTTATTTTGCCATAGCTTCATTTAAATCAGATGAGCCACATAGATTTATGCCAGTTGTACTTAAGTTTTATTTTTATGTTTTACTCGAGTGACCTCCCTCTCTTCTTTCTGATCTTAGCATAAGCTTTTCTTTGCCTTCCGTCATCATTTAGAGCCTCTCTGCCGTAACAGAGCAATCAAACAGAATTATCTGTCTACAGCTACAATATACTAGTACAAACAAAAGGAGAGAATGCTTTCAAGACCTTTTATATTGCTCCCTTCATACCTGTGATGGACTACTTGACAATTGCACTTTCTTCCTCTGTTTTACAACAAAGAAGGTGTCATCAAACAAACAAAAATACATATTTACATCTATTGACTGGCTCTTAAAGAACATTTTACATCACTGAGAACCTTGGAGGTATCTGATTTCTTGATAGCTGCTTGTCCAAACAGATTCTAGCAGGCCTTTGAAAACTATTTTCTGCAAGCTGCTGTATAAAATCAAGAAGATAAAGCACAGAGCATGCGTTACTTAAATGCCTGCATTTAATCTTTGCTGATCTTCAGTGTGGAGCTGTGTGTAAATTGAGGAAAAGAATAGGTGATATTAAAAATACTTAGTAGCCTTCCTAACTAGATTTACTAGCAGAAGTAAGATCTTGGTTCTGGAGACTTAAATTTGCTCTTTTTTCTGTCCATGAATGGGGTGGAAGTTGGGAGGGCAGCGTTTCAGCAGGTAAAGGTTGAGGGGTTTAGTGATTCTTTCTAGTGTGTGATTCAGTTCCAACGGCAATTTAGTTAACTGTCTTTCTTTTGTATTGCCTTTATATTCCAGTCTCTGTGACATCTGTGGAGAAGTCTGTGGTTGGTTATTTTCTTTTATGTTTGAGGATAGGAGGCCCGATTCACTTGAAGGTGCTCCTCTTTCAGGGCAGTTGGCTTTTAGGGAGGAGCATTGTATGATCAAAGGTTTGGGGAGACATTTGGACAGACCCAAGAGAAATATATTCAAGAGGAGAGAAAGTCCCTCCTCAGTATTACTTCAGGACAGAATTAATTTAGAACTTTTTGTGCTGTAAATATTAGTAGAAAATGCCAAAGTTACTTTGGCAGCATTGGAAGTGCTACTGTTAAATGTGTTCAATAATTGTGAAATCCACACGAATGATACAATGTTTTGAGTTTTAATTGTACAGGGTTTTCAGTTAAAAAAATTCAGATGACTATTTACGTAGTTTGTAACATACTCAGTTAAGTCAGATTTTAAAAGATCTTTAAACATCCAAAGATGTGGCTGTTTTTAGAAAAACTTTTGCACCTGACTTGGACTGAAATCAAGGAGACAGCCAGCAACTTCTGAAAATCCCAGCTGATAGACATCTTTACTCTCAGGCATCTAAATACTTTTTTTTTTTTTTTTACTCTTTTGAAATAGTCTAATATTGTGGACGGTCTTAACACTCTTGGTTTTGGAGGACAGACAAAATCAGTTGATTAGAAATCAGGAACCAGTTTTGCTAGTTCAGCCTCAAAGATCATTAGAGCTAAGGGCTTTTGGGAAAGCTGCGAGTCATCATTTTCAGTTCTTATTGAACTGTAAGATGCTTCTCTTCGATGGTAGTATGGGCATTCTGCAAGGTTATCACTTTACCCCAGAGCTAGAAAAGCAGAAGTACAGCTTATGGTACCAGACATACTACTTGCATATTGACTTCAGCTCTAATTTAAATTTTGCCTTAATCACTTCTGAAGAGACATGGAAGTGCCATTCCACACTGTGATTGCCTTATGACATCTAACGAAAGGTGAAAAGCTCAGAATGTATCTCTTACAGATCTTCTGAATGTAGAAGAAGAGGTAGTGCAAATGTCTCTAACAGGCTTTAAAAATATTTAACAAAATTTACACATTCATTTAATAAGGGTTTTAATATAAATTTCAGGTGATGATTATGAAAATGTGCATATAAAGACAACTCAAAACCCCAAATCTATGCTTTCATAAGTAACATGAGGCCAAGTTTTCAATTAATAGTGGACATGCACTTAAAAGCACATAATAAAGTCAAGAACTGTATTAAAACGGTACGTATCAGGAGGGAGCACTAGTAATGTTCTCAGAGTAAATGTCCTCATACTGTTAGAAAGTGTTGTCATGAATTATTGGTGGAGTTTTCGGAAAGAAAACCGAATTAATCATTTATACTAGCTTCTAAGAGTCTAGCCAGCTTCTGTTTAATGAGCCATTCTCCACTGACTGTAGTTGTTCATTTGTCATATTTCATCTATTCCTCCCCTGAAATAGTTAAACACAAACAAAAAAACACACCCCATAGATCAATATTTTAGACAAATAACTCATTGACCAGGTTGAATACAGTCATGTACACACAAGTATGAATATGCATATGCACATGTACAAAAATTCTCATTCTTCTACGTATATTTACTATTTTTAAGTTTAGGATGTGAAGACAAGGTGAAACTAATACGGCATAACTTTTTTTTTTTCATCTTCAGGTGTGATATCTTACACAGAGTATTTATTCCTCTTGTGTATTTTAACAAGTAAGTATTTTTTGAGAAACAAACCTCAAAACTTCCTTACAAATTTCTAAGCTCCGAATGTATTGCTGTA
>VYXH01005044.1:423637-453938 GCA_013397275.1 Burhinus bistriatus | reverse complement strand
GTTCCCCCCCCCCCCCGTTTGTCAGTGTTTTAAAAGAAGCTTTGTGTGCATATCTGCTCTTAGGGACATATTTAAATGTAAAGATTTTTCTGAAGATACTGTGTAGGCACCTTAGAACAAGCTTCTTCAGGGAAAAAGTGAAAACAGTGAAAGCTATTGGCTTAATTATTATGCCAGTTAAAATAGAATTAAAAAATATAGGGAGACTGCCATGAAAACAGAGCCATAAAACTGTATGTTTCTGTGTGATTGAAAGAGATTTTGGTTATTGTTTCTTCAGTAAATACTCCCTATACTTACTGTCTTTATAGTTATCACTGAACTGTGCATTCTAGTAAGATGTTTGCAAAATGTTTTGCCTTAAAATTCTGTATGTCATGAAAAGTATCCCATATTTCACATAATACTAAAACTGTGTCATCAAGTGAAATCATGATGTGAGTTCAAAACAAGAACCAGAAAAGAAGGTACTTTTTCAAAAGGCATCTAGTTAAAGTGTCCATCTGTTGCTATAAGATGTTGTGAATGCTAAGGAGGTCAAAACCTAGTAGACATATTCATGAAAGAGGGATCCATCAAGTTCTATTCAACACTACTTTACCAGCTCAAAAAATCATTAAACTATGGACTGGTGAGAGAAATACTATTGTATGTTTACCTTGCGCTTACACTTTTGCCTAGACATCCTTTTGATTTGAGCTCGTCATAGTTCGTAAAAGTCAAGTGATATATTAGGAAGGAGTGTTGCAGACAATGTCTACAGGATGGGAACTCTTGGGAACCTGTAATAGGGAAGTGTTACAGGGTGTGGTTGGCAATCAGATGAACATGAGCTCCCAGTGCAGTACTATGACCAGAGAGCTAATTTCATCCTTGGTTGTAAACTACGACATCAAGCAGAATCAGGGAAGTTATATTTCCCTTTTATATGTAGCTGGTTTTATACTTTATCCAGTTTTGGTGTCCAGAACATACTAAATAAGTTGTTAAGTCGGGAAGAGTTTATACAAATAACATAAGAACAGTGAAGTATTAAAAAAAAAAAAAAAAAAAAAAGTTTAGATTGAATGGCTGCAAGAGCTTGTCATACTTGGCTTGTTAAAAAGAGAAAAGTACCTTTTAATCGCAGTGTGTAAGTAACTATATGGGGAATAAATTTTGGGAATTCATTTAGTACCATGATGGAATTTTCAGTCTAGCATGTAAAAATAAAAGATCAGTGACCCACTGAAGAAGAAAATTAAGCAAACACAAGCTAGAATTAAATTAGAAATGTAAGTATTAAGTCATTTCACTTCATTAAAATACTTCATCTTTGAGTTAAGATTGTTGTATTGATGAGAAAATATGTCAACATAGACAAGGGATTTACCAAACTTACCATCAACGCTACGAAAAGGGAACTAATTTGCATAATGCTATTTGGCTTTATATTCTGTGAGTCTTTTAAGGACATGAAGAGTAGAAATATAAAGTATTACTGTTTCCTCATATTTACGTTTGTGCTTTAGGTTTATGGATAACCTACAAACTGAGGTTCTAGAGATAGAATTCCTTTCCTACTCTAACGGGATGAACACCATCAGTGAGGAAGACTTTGCCCATATTCTTTTGAGGTATACAAATGTGGAAAATACATCAAGTTACCTGGAAAACATGCGCTGCAGGATCCCTGAAGAAAAGGTAATTGTTTAGCTAGGACAGCAGTGGGCCACAGCATCCAGTCCTAGTGTCATCAAGATGAAAACATAGTCTTGTTGGACTGAATGAGATTCTGTTACTGAATTAATTACCACAAGGACTGTATTCTGATCATAAATTGTGTGTCTCATGTTTTTCAGATTACTTGCTGAATAAGAAGTAGAAGAGTAAATAGCATAGAATTATGTTCCATAGGATTTAGCTAGTAATATTTTTGAAGTTTAGGTAACAAGGCTTTATATTATGTGAAAATTTAGTTTAAACAGCAAAAACCATAAGACTCGGAAAAGAACAATTTTCTAGCAATGAGGCCTTACTTCTCTTTTGCACTACCACTGGAATAGCACCTCTTCAGAAGTAACATTGACACCCTTTATCTAGTTGTTTTATAGCTTTAATAATGGATCATTTGTATATAATTATTGATGGGTATGGTGTTCTTATTAATGGCTGAAGAGATAGAAAGGATAATAAAAACAGTAAAGGTCATGAGGTAGATAGTCCTTCGCTTGTTTAACAACAAATGTGTTGTCAGAAGTGTACGTGAGAGAAATGTAGTGGCAGCTACTCATCAATGGTAATCAATAACATAATGTTAAAAGTAGCCCTTCAAATAAGGGATGATTTGGATATACTCCCTCGGCTTGTGTTTAACAGAAGGAGATGAGATTAATCTGTCCTAGAAATCTAACTCTTTCAATAGCTGTATATTTTAATAGCATTGATAGCAGAGCTTGGGAAGAAAAGTAATAAATCAGTTTGGACAGTTTTGTGGTTTTTTTGGTTTTTGGGTTTTCTTGGTTTTTTTTTTTAATTTAAGAAATTATATTATAATTTTAGTCTATAGAGTAAGATCAGTCAGCTGACCTGTTGGAAACACTCTCCAAAAATCAACAGTTTTCTGTTCGAATATCTGGATTATCTCAGTTAGGTCCACTGAGAGATAAATATAGCTGGGGAGTGGAAAGGGAAAGCAGGGCTGTGTCTTTTGCACCAGCTTAGGTTTAAGATGAAGTGGTGAGATTGGGATCAGAGTTCCTGCTCACCACCCCTTTCTGAGTTCCTGATCTAGCCACCGAGGCACTCAGTTCTAACTACTCTAAAATGTCTGAGCAGCTTTCAATATTCAAAGCCAAGACAGTGTAACAGAAATGGTATAAAGCTCTTTCTGCATGGTTCCCAGACGTTTTTTGTTTAGGGTGAAATCAAGATTTCCATATATATGGAAATGGGGGGGGGGTGTGGGGTGGACGACAAAACCGCTTTGTGGCTTGTATAACAACAATGATGTAAGTATCACTTGGGTAACTGAAAAATGACAGTGGTAGGTATAGAGAAATACTTCTTTGAATGGCAAAGGTGAAGGTGATTAAGTAAATATAAATACAGATGTTTTCTTTTAAACACAAGGAAGTATTCTTCAAAGTGTATCTCCAATGCCACTGTATATCTTCCAGTGCCACTGTTCTGATAGCAAGTCTTCCACAGTGGTTTGCTCTTCTTGATCTCTGGTGGGACCATCAGCTAAGGAAAACTTCCACGTAGAATGCTGCGTCACTCAGTTATGAGTTTGCTTATGCTGCGTTCTGGGAATATCCTGGCACTTGACCAGTGCCATATATCTTTATGTCATATGCTGTACCTCCATTAAGTAAAACAAGACATTGCCATTTTCCATAGCTCCGTATCACTGGCTTGGTAAATGTGCTGTCAGTATAATGGAAAAAGTAAATCCTTGTGACGTCTCTTGTGCTGGTCACAGGCTTTTGAGAATGGGACTTTGCCTCTTATTGCCATGGAGGCGTTGTTCATATGTTTGCACTTTCTTACACTTGTAAGAACATTATAATTTGAAAACTATAAAATGTTTTCTATTTTATTACAGTGATACGCTGCAATATTAATACAAACCAGAGGATTCCATTTAGAATAAAAATTAGTCTAGCCTGTGAAGTAATAGGCAGCTAGTCTCACAGTTGGCAACGTTAATCTTTTGTGGCACTATATGTAGAAGCCTCTAAAGCAACGTGATGATCATTTGGCATACTGTAGTCATGTTAAAATGTTCAGCTGGCACGCTGCCTGCTCACAGGATGTTTTCCTCCTTTTACTAACTAGATGCCAGGCAGTGATTCATTTAAGCTGGCATCTTAAGTTACTACAAACATCAGCTCCTAAAGAAGGTCTGTGCATTTTTACCAGCATTGGTGCATTAATGTAACAGTTTTCTTTGCTGTAGTAAAATATAATCTGTCCAAATAAATAAAAAAGTTAGCTTCCTTTTACATAGAAAATAAATGTTTCCAGTAAGAAAATTCTGAGATATCTACGTGTAGATAACTTCCTATGTCATAATGCAAAATGTATGGCAAATACAAAATGTTATTATGGTTACGAGTTGAACAAAATATGGTCCTAGGAAAGGAGAGAGTAGAATGCTATATGCCCAGCTCTCTGAATGTCTTATTGCCTGCCCTTCTGTCTTTTGTGTGTCCTTTGCTGTTTTTCCTTGAGAGGAAATAAACATGTATGATTTCAGCAGAAATGAAGTGAAGCCAGATATTTTTCTCATTGCTAAAATGTTGTGGAGTGTGTACAGTTTAGCCACGGACTGCAGATACGGCTCCTTTATCTCTCTACTTCATCTCCACTGTCAGCTCACGGCAGCAGTTTTCGTCACTACTGGAAACAGAGAAGCTGCAAGAAGGCTTGTTTGTGGACCACTGGTTCTCAGCCTTACCTATGCAAGAGCTA
This sequence comes from Burhinus bistriatus, assembly GCA_013397275.1. Classification (NCBI taxonomy): domain Eukaryota; kingdom Metazoa; phylum Chordata; class Aves; order Charadriiformes; family Burhinidae; genus Burhinus; species Burhinus bistriatus. Next base: position 449,483 of record VYXH01005044.1, on the reverse strand, counting down.
CTTTCCATCCAGACTGATCATCTCCTGTCTAGTTACATGGAAGGAGCCAGGATTTTTGCAGTAGCCTGACCTCTTACAGTACCTCCCACTTTCAGAATCTTTACTGACAAATTGGTGCAAATTAAGGGTTTTTAAAAATAATTGTGAACCTAAAAATTTCAGCTTAAGACTTTGATGACCATTTCCTATTATTGCTATTTTGCCTTAGTGCCTGAGGGTCCTAATTGGAGACTGAAGTTTCACCAATCTAGGCATTTCACAAATACGTGACAAAACTATTCCAGTCCCAGACAGTTTTCAGTCTAAACAAGTGCAAGAAACAGAACTTGGACATAAACTATTAGATGTCAAATGCAACTAAACAAGAAGACAGTATTGGTTAGTATTAGTAAATTAAGCTTTTAAGATAAAAATTTAAAGGGGAATAAGGAGGTGCTTCTGCTTGTGTCCCTGAGAGTTTCCTCCCAATTGCAAAGGGTGAAACAGAGGACAGAGATGTTTGTTGAGAAAAGCAATTCATGATGGGGATGGGTCAAGCTCTCCAATCAAAGAGTTTATAAGCCTTAACTAGAGCTTAGGTAGGATCACTTAAGCAGTGGTTTACCTCTCAAGTCTTTAATTTAACAATATAATGTTGCTCTTCACATTGACCCCAGTACTTGCTGTCTCATACGGGGTTTACGCCCAACCTCTGCCATTTTCTCCTGTGCCACAAACCTACTTCAGTATGTTTTCTGTGTTCTGCAACATCTGCCGATGACCATATATATCTTTGAGGAGAGATGTAGGTTGAGATTTTAGTTTGAACAGAAAGGCTCACAGGTCTTTCTGTTGTCTTCAGGTTTATTTTCAGAGAGTAGTTAAATAGGATAAAAGGATAAAAGCAGACAGAAGAATAGCCAGATATGATAGATAGTTTTAAGGAGGACAGGGAGATCAAGGTTTGATGAAGAATGCCATCCCATGTTCAGGATGGCTGACAAACCATGAAGAATGAGATATAGGCAATGGTCCTGGCTTAATTCGAAGTCGCTGTTTAAGGTCGCTTTCATAATTGAAGTAGAGGTTGTTTATTGGGTCTTTGGCTTTGTAGCTAAGATGAGAGAAAAGCAGAACAAATACAAGGAAAGAATTAAAAATAAACTCTTTTAACAACAGCACTTTCAGAGAAACTTTCACAGAAGATATTCTGAAGTCTGGTCAAAATGCAAAAGATTTTTTGAAAAGCTGGACAAACCCTGCAATACTGGATACTTGGAGTATCAGCTGAAGAGACTTAGGTGTCTAAATCTGGATACGTAAAAACTTCACCTTGAAGTACAGAGCTTAAGTTAGATCATAACCCGTATTTATGAATTCATTCAGTGTATGTGAGCACACACACTCACATATATGTAATAGTGGTTTGCAGGTTTTCAGTAGTAAACATATTCCAATATTCATACAAACCTAGACTCTTATTCTCAGTATTAACTGCTGTATCATCATAATCCGGGAATCCTTAAAGATTGCCTTAAGCAATGGAACAATATTTTTGACTGCTTTTTGGGTGAGAATTGCTATCCATGGCAGTGCAAAGAGGAAAGATGTCGTGCATTTTTCAGGAGACTCCTATTCTTTACTTTATTGACTTTCAGTATAAATCTCCATTTTTTTCAATGGGTGTAGTATCTACTTTTGAATGAAGTAGACATATGTAACTACAAGGTTTGTTTATTCACTACAGATAATCCTTATGATGCATATTGTTCTTCTGTTTCTTAGGGTATCACATTTGATGAGTTTAGATCATTTTTCCAATTTTTGAACAACCTAGAAGACTTTACAATTGCAATGCAAATGTATAATTTTGCAAGTCGCTCCATAGGTCAAGGTAAGTATTTATATTTTTATAAAAATCTGTCAAGAAAGATACAGAACTGTTGAGAAAAATACAAAAATGTTTTGTAATTCCTAGTTTGTAGTTTTAATGTCTCACATAAAAGGCTAAAAAGGCTAGGACTCCAGCTTTGAGAGGAGAGGGCTCAGTCATTTCATAAGAGAGAAAGCTTTACAAAGCCATGTAAGTGCTGGATAAGCTGAATGCAGAATAGCAGGTCATAGAATCACAGAATCATGGAATGGTTTAGGTAGGAAGGGACCTTAAAGATCATCTAGTTCCAACCCCCCTGCCATGGGCAAGGACACCTCCCACCAGAGCTGGTTGCTCAAAGCCTTATCCAACCTGGCCTTGAACGCTTCCAGGGATGGGACCTCCACAGCTTCCCTGGGGAACCTGTTCCAATTGCCTCACTACCCGTGGACTGAAGAATTTCTTCCTGAGATCTAATCTAAGTCTACCCTCTTCCGGTTTGAAGCCGTTACCCCTCATCCTATCACTACATGCCCTTGTAAAAAGTCCCTCTCCAGCTTTCTTGTACGCCCCTTTCAGATACTGGAAGGGGCTATAAGGTCTCCCTGGAGCCTTCTCTTCGCCAGGCTGAACAACCCCAACTCTCTCAGCCTGTCCTCACAGCAGAGGTGCTCCAGCCCTCTCATCATCTTCGTGGCCTCCTCTGGACCCGCTCCAACAGGTCCATGTCCTTCTTATGTTGGTGGCTCCAGAGCTGGACACAGTATTCAGGTGGGGCCTCATGAAAGTGGAGTAGAGGGGCAGAATCACCTCCCTACAACATGGTGACAAGGTCACCAGATCCTACAACACAAAGAGTTAAGAGGCACTTGATGACACCAATAAGAGATCAGTTTAAAGCAAACAAAAGCATTCCTCCACGCAGTGGGTGTCTGGAATCTAGCCTTCTACAAAGGCTGTAGAAGGAAACAGTGTCAGAAGGTCCGAAGAGGGATTAGACAGATTCTTGAGCAAATCAGTAAGTGGGTGCTGAAAGAACTAGGCAGGTATGTACTGACTAAAATCCTTAATACAAGATGCTTGGGGAGTGCAAGGTGAACAATATGTGAAGTGGTCAGACTTGTGTGCTTTCCGCAAGTAGCATCTTCATGAGTCTGACACAGGAACACCAGCATAGTCCTACCTCATGTGGCCTTGCCAAAGCAGTACACTGTTTACTTTGTGCTTTATCTCTTAGGTTCTGTTTTGTGTCAATTAAATAGATGCCATCAGTATATATTTAACATAGGTTTAATTATAATATGATTTCTATTTTTTTATTACTATACTGTGTGTATAGTATATGGACTGTTATCTTTTGTGTAAAATAATTGATACCAATTAAGCAGTAATCATTTTACATCAGTTGAGAACTACTTGATTTAGAACTGTGAAACTGAATCCTGATTTTCACATTTTCTTATTTCTTGAGTATTTAAATGTGAAAACTCAAGTTAAAAGTTTACTAGTATTTCATAATACGTTGTCCACAAAGTAGGATTAAATTCATGTATTTTATTTTTTCTTCTGATGTTCTCTTTATGCAGATGAATTCAAACGTGCTGTGTATGTAGCCACAGGTGTGAAGCTTTCACCACATTTGGTGAACACAGTGTTCAAGATTTTTGATGTCGACAGAGATGACCAATTGAGTTATAAAGAATTTATTGGCATTATGAAAGACAGGCTCAATCGAGGGTTTAGGGTAAGGATTCTAATTTTTATTGTAATCTTAACTGACTTTACCACTACTTACTTTAGCACCTGCAGCACCAGTAGGTTGCAAACCAACAGTACTTATGTTTAAAGACCTCTGTTTTGTAGAAATCCTGAAGTAGTCTGTAACGTAAATTCCTTCTTAAATTCTTGATTTTTTTATTAGAAAGCAATACATACAGGACATACTGTACCTTTATAGTACACAAAACAAATTAGAGATAAGAAATCGTCTGCAGGGTGTAATTTCTTCTGTATTGTGTGATTGATAGATGGCATTAAGAATTTTAGCAAGGGTAGCAATTAACGTCTGGGTTGTTTGTAGGGAAGAGAGTTTGTCTCTCCAAACCCAGGCAGTTTAGTTAAGGGTCAACCATTGGCTCTTCTAAAATATTATTTAAAATACCAAGTGTTGATAATGACTGTTGGAAAGAGTTGGAGCAGAAGATCGTTTTTATTTTCAAACCAAGAATTAGCAAAGTGGTGCTGAACAATGCTATAGTCTAGTTCAAAGTTGCTTTTGATGGTTTAACCCTGTATCTAATATATTAAATTACAAGAAGCTAGAGAGCGGGAAATTACTTGCATAAAATTTTCATAGGTAACAAGCTTGTAAATCATGCTTTGCCTTTTAGGTGAATGTATAGGCCTTGCTGCCCTCTTCAGGTTCTGTGTAGTACAGGGAAATTTTGTAGTAGCAGAAGAATTTTTATTTTGAGTGTGCTCAATAAAAGTCACATTTTTTTCTTTGTATGACCGGTATTAACATTTCTAACTAAATGTAAAATGGTGTTTTTACTGACAATCCCTTAGACGTAAATCTTAAACTGTATTATGGTTCCTAAATTCACATTTCCGTATGTTATTTTTGTAATATAATTTTAGTCATTTTTAGTTAGCTTCATAAATATATTTTCAGAACTTTCTGTGAAGTGGTGTTGAGTCTAATAGCTTTCTTGTTATTTTTGTAATATTATGATTGAATGTAAAATGTGGATAACAACCTCTGCATTTGTAACAAACTTATTTCCTTGTTGGTCCTCAATTCCTTTTATTATGGTGTGGGAATGATGATTGTTTCATAACCGTTTCAAGATGTTCAGCTATATGTTTTAATTGTTTACTAATTGTAAGTGTGCAGTGTATGTTAATTTAACCAGAAAACAGTCTGCTTACTAAGTAATTCTTGTAAATGTATTACATGTTTCTATTTCACAAAATGCATGACAGAAATCACATATAATCCTTAAGAATCTATATCATGCAGCACTATTCAGTCTTATGCATGTATCTTTCTTTTGCCTAGGCCACTGCAAAATATTCCAGTGGACTGTAAAAGAACTATAAAGAATAGCCAAGGATGTACAGAAGAATAGGCACCGTCTTTGATAAATGATATGTGTAATTTTAATTAGATACGAGAGATCTCCTGGATTGCATAGGAGATTTGGTCCTATAATTCAGTTATATTCAGACATGCCTACATGCAGACTTGTTAGATTATTCAGAAAAATGCATTCTCTTCACTAATCAGTAGTATTCCAAGACAATTACAGCACCAAACTTAGGAATTACAATTTCCAGTAAGTTTTTGTAAGCGTCACACAAACCTGATTTTTCCAAGAGTGCATAGTAGTAAAAATTCTGTGAAAATTAGCCTTTTCAGTTTAATAAACACTCCACCCGCACCTTAATCTTGGTTTAGAATGAAAAGAAGAAAACACATAAGAACCTTTTGCCTAGAACAAATCAGTGGAAAGTATCATTAATTGCTTCCTATTGTTTGTACATTAAAAGTTACACAGTATTTAGTGTGGCCAGAATAAGTAAAAGTTTACCCTCTTGCTCCTACAATGTGGGGGGCTCCAATGTTGTCTTGTGCTAAATCAAAACTAACAAATCACTAACCTTTTCTTTGTTAATAACTGCGTTTTGAATCCATATTAAGATTTGGTCAGTCCCATTATACAGATAAAAGAACATTATAGCTTCTGCTTATGCAGTATTTTGTAGCAACATGGAAATTTTTGCCATGAGAAATGCAAACCTGTTTATAAAGTGTAAATACCTGATTTTAATGTGAAGTATACTACAATTAATGTCTGCCTAAATCAATGTAGTCTCTGATTATCACTCTAAAAACACCTAAAAATAACAGTTTAAAATAGGCCTATGATTTGAAGTATTATTTTACAATTAACATCTTATACTTAGTAATTCAGCTTTTTTAAACATTGTTTTGCTAAAATGTTTGTCCAGAAGAATCTTGAGGGCATCACAGAGCTTGGTAGTAGGACCATGTATTTTAGAAAAGGGCATTTTGTATTTACATAGTCTAACTGAAGCAAACATATTTAAGAGCAAAGAGTTACACAAGTGCAATGAAATGGGGAGTTCTGAAAGGTCAGTCAGTACCTACCAGTTTTGTCCTGTTTAAAAGCTTAGCTGTAAACTTACAAACTACCCCTTATAGAAACATAATAAATACTCATTTTAACATATATTTTAGATATGTTTTTGGAAAAGTAAATGTCTTAAAGAGTTTATCAAATGAAATTTCTTTCTTTCTGGAATATAGTATTATAATCTGAAACCTTTTTTGGTTTTAGTAGCTTGAAACAAACTAGTATGTTAAGCTGCCATCAAGTGGTCAGTCAGAGTATTGCCATAAACTTATTAAAATGTGCTGACATGAAAAGCTTTATTTTTGCTTGCTGTTTGGTTTAAAATAGTTATTTCCTTTCTTCCTTTTTTTTTTTTAAATTTAAAAATACATAAGATGATTCCCTTTCCTTTATAAATTCCATTTTTAAACTGAAAGATTTGGAAATTAATGACTAAATGAGAAACATTTTACCTAGTGCATACTGTACTGTATCTTCTAGCTATTCGTCACTTAAAGCCATTTTTTTGTATTTTCATGATACCGTTGTCTTATGCTTACCTCTGGCTGCCTTCACATGTTGTCTGCATCTGCGCACTTCTCCGTCTTCTGCTCCACAGGGCTACAAACCTATACAGAGGTATACTACTTTCAAATCCTGCGTGCGGAAGGAACTCTATAGCAGATAAGTGACGGTATGTGTTAGCCGCCCCGTCCGAGTGTGCTGGCATGCTTGCAGGAATGGCTGAATGTTGAACTGTCACTGCTGTGTTTCCCGTTCCAAACTTCAGGAATAGGTTATCTGACCGCAAGTGATGTAGTAGCTCAAAGCATCACGTTGTAGTTTTGACTGAAGCAATAGAATTTGATTCTGGAGTTGGCAATGACTTGACTCACACTGTCACTGTTTTGTGAGCCAGCTGCAATTTTGTACTATGTTTGAAATACAGAAAAGTATTCTTTCATAGTTTCTGTTGCTGTTTTCTGTCTGTCCTGTGACCACTTTTCAAGTAATTTCTCAGGTACCTGTAGCTAATAAGTATTTACCAATGAAGATTGTAGAAGCAGATTTTTCTTCCTGAGAGATTGTTAGTAATTAGATTCTACTTTGATTTATACAGTTACACTTCTGAAACAGTAACGTGGTTTTGGCTGGATTAATGCTATATTAGCTATTTTCAGAAATCAGCGCTGTGCCCACACATGACCACCATGGCTGTTTCTGCATATCCACTACATGAATATTCATTCTTACATTTAGACTGTACTGTGGGTTTCAGTGCGAAAACTGGGGTGTGCATATTCTGTAGCTGTATTGTGAAACTGTCACACGGTGGACACAGCCAAAATGTGTTAGTAGACATTTCTCTTCTTACATAAAGCAAGAGTTTGCTCCTTTGCAATTTAAGGTTTTGGTTCCAGCCCTTTCCTCACATCTGTATTTATGGACTCTTCAGTAGTTTTCACGAAGGCTGTTAACAGCTCATGTAGGTCCCAGATGTATTATTGTGCTGTGGGGAGGCACAGAGGTGTACGCTGTGACAAACAAGGCTCCATAGCCAGTGGTCTGCTGTGAGTGGACCCCATGGAGTAGCCAGCACATCTCGTGCTCCTCAGCCAGGAGGGTTTGACTGTCATTCCTCCTCTGTTTTTAATTCTGAGGGACAATATTAAGCTGAGATTTCTTGTCAAATAACCATTTTCAGATGCCTCTAACCATCAGCATGCTAGCATCTGACCTGAAGCCTCTCCTTTCGTATGACTCTCTGAGCACCTGTATGCCAGTGGGCGTGCTGGGCTGCTGGTTTAAATCTTTCTTCCATAACTGTGAAACAGCATGGCAGGAAAAAGAATGTAGGTAGACTAAGCAGAAGTTTCGTGGATCCTGTTTATTTGAGGTGATGGTTGGCTCCTAGCACAGTCAAAAATGTAAGTCTGTAAGAATGAGGGGTGGGTCTATTTACTCTGACTGGTAGCCCACCAGCTCACCAGTCCTACTGATGTTTTTCTTTTGTAGACCCCTCTGCGAGATTGGTAAGGTAGAGGGAATATATCTAAACTGTTGATCTGTTCCCATGGCACAGCATGTCATGTATCCCAAATTGTGTTCTTTGGGACTTTTCATGCCATTTCTTTTTTCAGTGAAGTGTCACATCTTTTGAACAGGCTGGTTCTTCAAAATTCAGAGTAAAGATAGCCTGGGGCATGTCCAGGCTTACGCAGCAGATTTATCCTCCTAGAAAGAAGACAGGAGTTCTGTTTGATCTGCATGTGCTCTTCTTTTCTAAAATTTAGCATCTGTAGGATTATTTCTTTATTATTTTGATTAACTATTAACATTTTTTTAAAATGATACTTCCTCTTTATGAGTATGAATGAGTATCCTTCACATACTGAAGCATTGTACTAATACATGAGGAACAGAAAAGGAAATGTGACCTTAACAAAGCGTCTGGTTTCTCCATCTGATTAATGGGAAGTGTAAATGACTAATGAAATAGTTAAAACAACATTTTAGTAATCCAGCTCACCAGTGACATAAGAAGAAATTCATGGCTTTAGACTAATTTTATGTAGTTTCATATCTTTGAAACTTTTGGTTCTTCCTTTCTTCCTTTCCCATGTCTTTTTGAAAATTATTCTTTTAGGAGTACTTTGTCTTTTTGTCCCCACTAATTCTGCCACAGCCTCCATTGTAATTACATATCAAATATTGTTTAAATTGTAAACTTTTCAAGATAGGGAACCGTTTTTACAGGAAAACTGGCAAAATGTTACACAGTCACGATGTTTTCATAATAATTTCAGTGAAAGGTATGTGACCAACTGGAACAAAATGCAGCATGACAAAAAAGAATCCAATGTGTAAGAAAAGAGGCAAATAAAATTAGCTTGGTGACAAAAAGAGAAACTGTGGTAAAAGCATCGAGTTTATATATCTGGACACCTTGACGGAGATCTGAACTCAGGCAATAAATTAATTCATCTGTTGAGATGGAGTAAACTGGGAAAAAAAATACAGTGGAGATTTATAAAGGGAGATTTTTGTTCACTCTGTATAAAGTCATTCTCAATAAAAAAATTTAAAGTTGAATAACGATATGTCTCCACTAGGCACTAGGAGACAGTACGGAGACACCAGGTTAGTTCTCAGTGCACTGACCTGGCTACAGGCAGCCTCACAGATGTGCTGCGGAGGTTGCTGGTTATTTATTTACCCTGCTCTTCTTCCCACCTGGAGCTCCTGGATGCTGTAACAAGAATGCGTCTGGTACCTAAGCTTACTTGTGCAGGACTGTATCAGGTATCTGTTACCTGTGCACTGCAGAATACAGCGTAAACCTCACATACGTAAAATTGTCTCTTCCCTGCAGACACGAGTCAGCTACTGCTCTTCACTTGAGCAACTGCTCCTTGTCTCTTGGGATGAATTACAGTGACATATCCAGTTGTCAGCTATTCTGAGTTCCTTTTTGTGCAAAACATTACATAACTTACAATATTTCTTCAGATTTGTTGTAGACATTTATTAAAGTTTGCTGCAAGTGTCAGTTAATGGAAATGGAAATGTTAGCCAAAACATAAATGAAGTGATTTGGACTTAGTTACTGTGGAGGAGAACAGAACTAGTTCTGTCTTTGCCATACAGTGTGGAGCAGAGAGTTACATAATTATAAAATTATTAGTTTCTATTTAGTTTACAAATTGAAAAGAAAATAAAGATGGAATCATTGGAGATTTGAAATTGAACAATTTCAATTGGGTAATTAAATTTCAGTCTGATGAACAAAGAAACACATAAATGCATGTGAAATACAAAAATCTGCTGCAATTACATCCCCAAGTAAGGTGCAATACAATAACGCTTAATTTTACTTTGTTCTAAATATAAATGTACAGATCATTGTCTGTGCTTTGATAGATTTTCTGTGGTAAACATAGAAATCTGATGAAAGAGATTAAGATAGTTGGCATACGTACCACAGATTATACCATACTTTGAATCTGCACCCTGAAAAAGGATAAACAGCACATTGTGCTGTACGTTACCTATCTCTAAATTGCACTAATGCACTTCACAGCGTAAAAAATGTTAGACCTTTATAATAAATAATGCAAATCTCTCCTTGGGGAACAACTGTACAAGCTCTGTGTGGTCCAAACAGCTGGCGATGTTCTTGGAGAGCTTGTCTGCCTGCATTGCTCTCCCTGTGGGGCACGCAGCCCGACTCGGCATCAGCAGGGGCTCCTTTGTGGTACTGTAGGGAGAAGAGGAAAAAACACATGAGTAGGGAACAGCCAAACAGAGCTGAGAGGAGAGCTCTACGTCGGATGCCTTATGGAAGGGTTATCTAGGAAATTGCTAAGAAAACTCTTTCAGAGTTAATTTCCAAAGAAAGATGTTAGAAGCCAGCTTCGAGAGGGATTCAAGTCCATTGGAAAGTACTGTTTGCTAAACTATTTGTGTGCTCGGAACCTGTAGTAGATAGTTAAGCTATAATTCCAATTTTGTTCGCTTCTGAAGTATTGAAAATAAGTATTGTATGTCACAATTGTAAATCTAGAAAATAAGTTGTATGTCCCAGTAATTTCTTGAAAATCTTACGATTTTTGCCTAACAAGAACTGTTTTCTAGATGTTCTGAATTTTGTGGGGCTTCTAAATTTCTGATTAAAGTTTTTAGGAAGTAACAGTTAATATCTACAAAGAGAGTGTTGGGACCGATTGGGGAAGGAAATTTCATATTGAGAAAGACTTGAAAGACAAGCATGGATTCAGAACCTCATTGCTAGTATTGTTTCAACAATAAATTGCTGTCTTCTATAAATACTTCATTCAGTCAAGCAACATTAAGGTGTGTCATGTAGTTAATATTTTGAGAGCTTTTAATTTCCATACTTCCCTAATATACAGGGGTTGAATATCTCTATCATAAGAGAGAGCTTTAAAAAAAAAACAAACCTGAAGCAGCTGTTGCTTACTAGTTGAAGAGACTGTTGCTTACCTCTTCCCTAAAGCAAATAAAGTGGCAAGTGTGTGATAGGCACTGGTTAATCAACCAAATGTGCTTTTCTTAAATAATGCAATGCATTTTGCAAGTAATGCATTTTTTTGTTTCATACAATTGACCATAAATCTCAACTAAATTACTCAGTCATGCAAGTATTGTTTCTAATATTTCATTTCAAATCTGGATTATATACCGCTGTGGATTAGATTGTTTTCTGAATATTTACAACTTTGGCATAATCACGGAATCACAGAATTTTCAGAATTGGAAGGGACCTCTGGAGATCATCTAGTCCAACTCCCCTGCTAAAGCAGGATTGCCTAGAGCTCTATGCTTTTTAATTATACAAGATGAGTAATAAGAATAAATGAAATGTAGGCTTCCGTCTCTAATGGCTGGTTTTAATATACTGTATTGTCACAATATTTTTAACTTCTTCATTCAGTTCAACCAAAACAAGGTATCAGACAATCTCTCGCCTTGACACTGTAACCATTTACCTCCAGATACTGGACTCTAATTTCTAAGATGGATTACAACTTAAAATTGCTTGTAAATACTTCTGATTTACCTACAATTACAATTCCTGTTCCTTACTTAGCCCCTTTCCCCAGCTGATAGACTATTTAGCCCCTCTACCTCTTTCTGTACTTACTGTCAAAGTAGGCAGGCTTGTGAAGCTAGGAACAGCGGAAGAAATAATGAGATGCAGTGATAACTACAGACAGCGTAGAGTCCAGCGCGTCCCCCCGGCCAGCCTTTGGCTGGTATGTCTCTCCATTCGGTGGGCACGTGTTAATGTCGAACTACAATGCCATTTAGGACTAAGGTAACCGAGTATAAAGAAGCTTTTGTATCATCTGCCTGTTTTGTATTTGGCTTTTGCTAATGCCTCAGTTTGATGAACATCAATAGTTTGCTATGCTTTTTATTTGGTGTTAGAGGTGATTTTTTTTTTAGAACAGCGTCGATGTGAAGAAGCAAGAAACAAAACTAGAGAGAGAGCAGGACATACCTGAATAAAGAGGAAATCCTTTCTTGCAGCTTTTAATATACATAGGCGATTTGTTGAATGCTAATGGTGTGCTGTGAGGTGGGGATGCATTCTCAGTATTTAACCTGTGTATGGATTTATAACCCTCATTTTACAGAAGTACTTCTGAGCCACAGAAGTATTTGATCTTTCATGTTTTTAATATTAAAATATATATCTAGTGTGTATAAGTCTGAGTAAAATTTAATGTAGTATTAAGGAATTTAGTGAACAATATGTTTTTCCAGTCAGATGTTTTCACTTTTCACAGGAGACTCCAAAGTATGGTTGGAAGGAATATTACTCTTGTGTGATGACTGTAACCAGTGAACATCTCAGAGATCTATGGAAGCAATTTCGAAGACGAGATATGCTGAGATAAAGGAAGAAAGGATTATCTGCACTGGCTAGAATTGTTTATTCCTGTGAATTCTTAATGAAGAACAAACTAACCCAGGTGAATCGTGAATCTTCCAGCTGCAGTAGAAAACACAGGACTTCTTTTCCACTTAATGTAGTGATCACCAACTCTTAACAACCGCTTTTAAGTATGTATTTTATTCAAATGACAAACTATTACTTGATTGGCAGAAGTCTTTTTTTTAAGAATACATTTTTAATATTGTTTTTTATTATTTTGAGATATGTCTGTCTTTTAAAAGAAAACAAAACTAAGTTTTACTCCTGGGTAGGCAAATGTTTTGGCAATGAAGAAAAACTGTCCCGCATCAGCTTAGACTGTGAATTTGCTTTCAGAAGAGGGCTACTAAAAGTTTGTGCTAAATGGGGAATGAGAATACACTAAGTAGCATAACAATTACATACAGATTGAATGTACAAATTAAATTCTTTGAAGCTAACAAAGTTGATACTTTAAAAAGAGTAAAGCTGTTACGGTTATAATGTGAATGATAGGTATTTACCTAGGAAAGGTACTGTATGGACTATAATGTTCAGATTCTCCAAGTCTTACTATGATGTTTATTTATTTATCTCTTAAAAAAAGTAGTACAGATTTTAAGGTATCTTACGAGCAGTATGTTGAAGAAAAGTCAAAATGTTCAAATTCACATTAAGTAACACATACTTTGTAATATTTATTATAAATTTTATTGCCATACATTCACTGATATATTTCTAGTAGAGTAAAACTTCATGTGTTTCTTGTGAATAGTGCACTTTTATATGAAGTAAGATGTGGCACTTGAGTAGAAATTATAGTTGTTTAATTTGCTACTGTGGAATGCAGTATCTGAAAAATAGGTAAATAACTTGTGTTTGTGTCAAAAAAGCAAAACAAACATGAATGCATGCAGCAGTACAGAGCAACACTCACTAAGTAATATTATTTGAGTATGACGCATCAAATATTAGAAATTAGGCCTTACAAAGGTTACGGAGAGTACATGCAATCAGTAGCCACCATGACCTTTCATGCCCTGTAGGTGTACGTGTTCCTGAAACGGTGGTAAGGACACTGTTAACATTTGGGTTTCATAGTCTCTAAATTTTTTCTTTGCCATTCAGCAGTAGCGTTTTTCCTTACTCCCTTGCAAGATGAGTGTTAGGTAGTGTGAATTAAACCCAAACGAACACGGAGTTCTTATATCCTTCTGGAAAAGGTTCACTGGACATTAAATAAATCTGTATCTGTTTAGGAACAATCTGTGCCTTGAACTATTTCTAGCTGAGTACACACACACTAAAACTAGTGTCAGTAAATTGTTATCAGAAAGGCAAATATTTGGTGGAGTCTGACAATTAAAATAAAGCCAAAACAATGTTTTTAAATCTTTTATTAGTCCAAATACCTGTAAGCAAGCTTTTCAAAATTGTATTTAGTGGACATGTTGCTCAAATACCATCTTGCATCACATGTGAAAAAATGTATAGCATCTGTGCAAGTACACCTAAGTTTAGAAATGTTTAATTTATAATAAGATTTATCCCTGCTAAAAAATCAAAACAAAATGAAAAGGAAAATGTGTTTTAGGAAATTTCACTCTGGAAATTTTGGGAAAAAAAATGCGCTGGGTGTGGCTTTTATCTGAGAAAAAAACAGTTCAGAGATCTTTTGAAAGATGGTAAATACTTACCAAATTTCTACCTTGGCATCCTTAAACTACTGATAACAAGAAAAATCAAATAAGTTGGGATAAAGACACAAAATGGATAAGCTGCAATTCCTGTCTGATCATTTAGGGAATTAATGGTATTCAATGTATCGTCTTGGTACACAGAACTGTCTCACTGCTTCTTGTCAGCATATGTCAAACCCAATTTGCTACTTCAGTGACGAAGGACACAAAAAGGGAAGGAAGGAGAGGGAGATACTGAAGGGGTTCCCCTCCTTCCTCTTCATTCACCACTGCATACTCACAGTGATCTTCCCCTTGGAGGAAGCGGCAGCACCATCACCATTTTACTCCTCCGCTGCCCTAGGCAATAGTGCACTTGCTTTTATGGCTGGCTTGAGACAATTTTATCATTTTTCTATATATTTCCTAACTATAGTCACTCAATGTAAAATAGAATGTGAAAGTGTCAGATTAGTTTTTAAGAGTATTTTTTTCTCATGTTTAATAATGTTATTTAATATAAATATTAATATATGCATATAATATTCTTTATTTCAAAATAAATGCACTTGAAACTAATTTTCTTTGCAGCGTATATAATTCAAATTCTTTTGTCAGAAAATACCTGGCTTTTCATAACAAGTGTTTTGAATTGTGTTTTGTACAAGTGTTTTGAATTGGAGCGTCTCACTGTCACAAAAAGATACCTTTTTGCTTCTTTCGATCATTTCTTTAGGTAGCTTTGCTTTGCTGCCACAGAATTCTCTATAAAGGAGCTGGAAGTGCAAGGACAGACAGGTGAAAACAAGGCAGGGTTAGTGGGACATGCCATCTGCTATAGAGGCACCCCTCGGATAGGCAGCAGTCACTGGGCTCAATAAAGCCTTATTCAAAATCTGTCAAATTCCTGGCAGCAGAGAAAATTTGTATGCTGCAGCAAAGTTATGTGATAGTTGCATAAATGCAGGCTTTTCGTAAAACCAGCTGTTGTTCTCTTCTGTAAGGTAAGAAAACTAAGAATATAAGAGGATAATCAGTGGATGCTTAGGAACTGCCTGCTGTTGTCCAGACCAGCTGTAAATTGTGATAAAATGGTAACTATTAAACCTGCAGTCCTGGGTAGCTTTGTGATACTAACTTTTGTCTGAGCTCTGATGAATTCCTTGCTCCCAGCAGAATATCCTGTACTGCAAGCTGCTCCTTGCTAGTCTGATGTTTAAAATCACACTGGCAGTTTCCCTCCTTGCACGTTTTGACAGTAAGTCGATACAAATTACTTGCACTGCAAATGCATGTATTGTATGCCTTAGAAGAAAGCTACCAGCCTGAAGAAAAACAAATACTATTTAACGGTGATTTGCAGCATATTGTTGTTCGTACTGCCTGGTTTTCTACAGTTACTCAATCTCCTCTTTTCCACCTAAGTATCAGGATAAGGATGCTTTGAAACAAAATGAGGAAAAAAATGATAGAGGGATTTTTCACTTTGTTTTGATTCAACATTCTGTAATATTCTTTATGTAATGATGTGTTTTGCTGTCTTGTCCCACTGAGACAAGATACTTGACACTTTCAAGACAGTTTCTAGCAAAAAAAACTCCAGAAGGAAAAGAATGAGACCAAAAGCTCACTATTCAAAAATGAATCTGATACAAAACTAATTTGTAGCAATACCAAGTCTGAACTTCCCTTAAAATCAAGCCAAAACTAATGTGAATATTTTCTAATATATGTGAGGTCTGAAAGTACAGTATTTTTCGCTATATATGAAAATCCATGAAAGCATTTGGCACCCTGAACCTGTCAGCAGATGGTGCCCTTGGATATACATTATGTTCTTTTTCTTACACACACAATTAAATACATGGGGGTGTGCTTTAATCTTGAATGGGCAATGTTAATTTTTGCCACTAGTTTGACTTATAAATTCCTCCCACACAGGAATATTATTATTAGCTAGGAGCATTCCATAAAAATATTGGTACCCACTTGAAAATCTTAATATAAAATACCTCATTTTATATATATAAACACGTACAGAAACAGCAGCATACTAAACATATTTAAGTTTTAGTGATATGTTTCTGTTTATTCAATTTAAGCAATTAAACTATTATTCCTGGTTTTTTTTAAAAAAGTACAGAGAGCTGAGTTACCTATTTATGTGTCCACCTTAATTTAAAAATCAATGAAATGAAATAAATAGCATTGCACAGGAACTTTTCCAGGTCCTGTTTCATAGCAATCCATTGCAAGTAAATTTTCATTCCGTTTTCTTCTAACAACAAATTTATAATCCTTCTTTTTAAGCAGCCATACCCATAAGCCATTATTTTTCATTAACTGTTTCTACTGTTAAGTGGTTTTAGGTGATTTGCCTGAGATTGTAAGTTCTGTTTTGAAACAATGAACTCCAGCTCACTCTAAGCCTGGCTCAGAAGCTACACCCTAGATCCAAAGGAGTGTAGTGCTGCAAAAATGAACTTTCAGGTATTCTGCAGTAAAATGCTGAGCCTGAAATTAGTCACCTGGGCTTTCTTTATGGATCCATGCAGAGAATTGCACGAGATCTGTTTTAAATTGGCAAACTAGCTAAACTAGTTAAGCAGGCAGTACTGAGTATAGGGACGTGGGTCGTAAGATGTTGCTCCTGGGAGCTGTGCGTTCTCATGGGCTTGCTTTCCTGGCCAGTAGCACGTGTGTGACAAGGGGGTGGAGACAGGTAGCAATTAACACAGAAAAAAATAAATATCTCACACGTATGTATATTTGTGATTTGTGATTCAACTGACACAGCTCCCAGTTACAAAGTGCTTCCACAGGGAGTGGAAATACATCGCCTGAAGCAGAGATGAAGAGCAGCATAATGGCAGTCTGGATTCAGAGAGACCTGAGCTGCTGTGGTAGTTGCTATCAAATTATGCTTCTTGCCAGAGATAACGTAGCTTGTAAAGAGAATAATATGCCATTGCATTTGGAAACCGCGTGACAAAACCCAATACAAGGCACAGGGTCTGGAATCCAGAAGTTCCTATTTTGGGATCTGAGAGGCTGTCAAAGCGTTTATTTTCTCTGGTCCTGTGAATCTTGCATCCTTTTCTATGTCATTTCATAATGACAGTGGACAAATTGCCAAAACTGGCCTACACACTTCCAAAGGAAGTGGAAAGAAATAAATGGTGGCTGTCGCTGCATTTTGTGCAGAAACATATTCTGAGGATCCCCGGCAACAGAAAGCATGAACATGGGCAGGTATCTCATCCCTGGACAACGGCCAAACCTGGATGTGTGACCAAGGCACCAAGTGGCTCAGCTGTGACGGCATTTCAGGGCATTAGCTGTAAAAGTGGGTTTAAATTGCCTGATCTAAAAAAAAAAGGCTGTCAGACTGTTAGTTTTAGATTTAGTTGCTTGTTTTTGGAGTTAACCATTAAAACACATAACTTCTACTCCAAAGGGCAGAAACCACTGGATCAGTGCGCACAGCATGGGATGTCACTAGATGGGATAAGGTTTTTTACATACAGCTCTTTAGGGGCTTTCCACCCTGGGGGTCATGATTCTTCCCTAAGTAGAGAGGTGTACAGTAGAACTGGTTTAAATTTTTCCCACCTTAAGTGGCAAAAGGGGAAGCAGCAGGGGAATGAAGACTCCAAGATGAGTATGGCTGGGAAAAAACAATGCAATGAAAAAATTACTGCTGAAAGTGACAGCAGAGTGGGTGGATAATAAGCTCAAATACAACTTTAAACAACTTCCCTGAAGGCAGACTCTGACAAATATATCA
Organism: Burhinus bistriatus; assembly: GCA_013397275.1. NCBI lineage: Eukaryota > Metazoa > Chordata > Aves > Charadriiformes > Burhinidae > Burhinus > Burhinus bistriatus. The sequence goes on along the minus strand of VYXH01005044.1, from coordinate 431,584 downwards.
ATCCAGGGGTAGAAATCAAGAAATTCCAGGAAGGATTTCATTACTTGAAAAGGAGATAAACGAGCCTCTCCTGTGGAGAACCAGGCAAATTTCCACAATGTGGAAAAAAACCCAAAAGAATTTAAAAAAACCATATGACAACAGTTAGGTTTGGGTATCCAAACAGTTGCAAATAATTAAGTACTAAGCTAGGATGAAGGGAGAGCAAGAGGATGAAAACATCTGGGCCAGCCCTTCAATTAAAATACATCTGACAGCTAGACTGAGACTGGAGAGGCTACTAAGCTGCTTGTTTTCATGTAGGTGGGAGCCACGAACTACACTCCAGCTGGGATGCAACGTACATCTTCTAAGTGATACCTTGCACCAGAGACGTTGCAGAGAGATTTCTTTTTCATTGTGTGGTAAGTGTGCTCCAACACCCAAATGCTCTGGAGAGAAGCAAGCGGCGCAGTCGCTGCCGTGCAGGTCGGAGAGCATCCCCGTAGAGCTGCTGGTTCACCTAACTAGTGCTGTGTGCCTGTATGTCCATGTCTGCCTGTATTCTTGCTTCCAGCTGCTGGTCTGTGTATTGCACTTGTGTGAAGGCAAATATTTATACTCCTCTCCTGTTGTCCCTCCTCTGCTTGCTGCTCCACTGCATATGTGCAACATGATGGGAAAGTATTCCACCATATCAGATTGCTTACACAGAATCATTTAGGTTGGAAAAGACCTTTAATATTATCTAGTCCAACCACTGACCCTACTCTACCAGGTTTGCCACTAAACCATGTCTCTAAGCACCATATCTACACGACTTTTAAACACCTCTAGGGATGATGACTCAAACAGATCCCTGGGCAGCCTGTTTCAATGTTTGATAACTCTTTCAGTGAAAAAATTTTTCCTAATGTCCAGCCTAAACCTCCCCTGGTGCAACCTGAACCCATTTCCTCTTGTCCTATCGCTGGTTACTTGGGAGAAGAGATCAGCTCCCATCTCACTCCAACCTCCTTTCAGGTAGTTGTAGAGAGCAATAAGGTCTCCCCTCAACCTTCTCTTCTCCAGACTAAACAATCCCAATTCCTTCAGCCGCTCCTCATAAGACATGTTCTCCAGACCTCTCACCAGCTTTGTTGCCCTTCTCTGGACACGCTCCAGCACCTCAATGTCCCTCCTAGACTGTGGCACCCAAAAATGAACACAGTACTCAAGCTGCGGCCCCACCAGCACTGAGTACAGGGGCACAATCGCTTCCCTCCTCCTGCTGGCCACGCTATTCTTGATACAGGCCAAGGTGCCATTGGCCTTCCTGGCTACCTGGGCACACTGCTGGCTCATGTTCAGCCAGCTGCCCACCAGGAGAGGAGGAGATTTTCAGAGTCCATAAGATGTAAATTCCCAGTCAGATTCTCTGAAAAATACTTCTTAAATTAAGAGCATTTTCCTTGTGTGTGTATTTATCGTTCACTGTATTCTGCATATACTTAGTTTGTAATTTTCTTAATTGACCAAATAATGATTTTACTGTGCTTAAAGTCATCAGAAAGTTATTATGAGATTATAAAATGAATCATGCATTATCATTTTCAAACTGTTCTAGCACAGTAGATCTGTGACATCTTAAAACGATCTAGTAACAAGAAGTCTTATTTTTCCACACTCAGTTGTTGTAATGGCAGTCTTAAGAGTTCAGTGTAATTTTGTAGCTGAAATGTAATGAGCTACATACACATATGGTATTTCCAGCTACTCGTCATAACCTACGAATGGACAGTAAATGTGAACATCTATGGCCAGCCTTGGATATTAAATCCGCAGAAGCCTAAATGAATGCTGAAGTCGACAAATGACTGCTAAAGTCCTTGACAAATGCTCTCTTACTGCAGTACTGTGGTATTCAAATCACGTATACATTAAGAACACTTAATTTACATAATTACTTTGGTTCTTTTGTGAACTGTTTTACTTTTTTATTCTTATTGTTTTGAAATTTTATGACCTTTCAAACTGGTGCAGAACTGAGGTCTGGAGAGACTTTCTATGCTAAACTATCGATAACGGATAATTTTTCTCTGCCATATATTAAATATTCTCCCTCGCTTACAATTTCCTTCTATTTTGTTGCCGTGAGATTGATTATCAGGAACTCTTTATCACATCAATAGAATACATTCAGGACATCTGTGTAACTTCATTAGACGTGTACAAACCTTCTACTACCGTTCTAGATGGACAACTAACATCAGTATTCCTAGTACAGTGTCCTCCTTTTTAAATGCACCAAAATGCTCTTAACAGCTATCCATATACAGTGGGCATTGCAGACATGCAGCATGATCTGACTGTAAGTATCAAAGAACTTTAATGTCAGCAATTAGAACCACAATGTAATTCTGTATCTAAAGTTGGTTGAAGAAAGCAGAGCGCCCTTGACTTGCTCAGGAGTAGTTTTTAATTAGGACTTCTTGCTAGGGTACCAAGATGACTTCCTTTGGAAAGAGGCACTGTTTGCACTCTCCACTTCGGTATCTGAACCCAGCTGGAATCTACCTGTCAGGGCATGCGGAAGGAGAGAGTGTCTGCTTTGTTAATGTCATCTGATCAAGGAGAAGAGGGAAAACACAAACACGACCAAACAATGTTTACCGAGACAGCAGCAGGGAACAGCCCTGCTCAGCCAGACTGATTGGCAAGGGTACGTGGAGCGGGAGGATGCTTGTTTCAGCAAGATAAGCAGGATGAGGACCTTGTCAAAATGCAGCGAGCATAGAGTTGGACCAGCTGGCAAGTCAGGGACCATGGAGCAGGTAAGAGGGTCTGGGATCCAGGCAGGGGTGTCAGACAGCAAGGGAGGCTGTGTCTGTACTCAGGGATCTGCAACTGCGGGCGTGCTTGTGAGTGTATATCCTGGTTTGAGTAACACAGGACTAATTTCTCTTCTAATGCTTGGGAAAACTGCACTTTTAGAAGACTCTAGTGTCTGAATTTGTAAAAATATTTACTTTATAGCTAGCTACGGTGTGTGGGTGTCAAGGTCTCAGTGTTTTCAAGCTTGCCAGGTGCAGGGATGAGGAGGAGCGAGACCCGGGCACTTGACCCAAGCTGGCCAACAGGATTATTTCATACCATGAACACCACTTTCAATATGAATTAGAAAGTTTGCTGCGAAGTGCTCTCTCTCCCTTGATGGTGGCAATCCAGAGAACTTTTTGCCCCATTGCCAGACCCCTGAGCCCTTCCCTTCCTCCTGAAGCTGTAGCGCTCGCAGTGTCCGACAGCTGTCAGACCGTCCCAGCTGTCCACTGCTGGGAGTGCACAGATTCCTACTGATAGAATGGGCTGAGTATAATCCTTGTATATTTTATATTGGTATCAGGATCAATACTTGTTCTTTAGTATTATTAATGTTAATTATTTAGTCTTATTCTATTAAATCTATTTATATTTCAGCCCTCATGTTTCCTTGTTTTTGCCCAACCCCCCTTCCCGGGTGGGGACGAGTCATAGAATCATAGAACCATAGAATGGCTGAGGTTGGAAGGGACCTTAAAGACCATCTAGTTCATGGGCAAGGACACCTCCCACTAGACCTGGTTGCTCAAAGCCACATCCAACCTGACCTTGAACACTGCCAGGGATGGGACATCCACAACTTCCCTGGGCAACCTGGTGATAGAATAATTGTCTAAATGACAATAATTGTTGTGGGTATCTCAAACCACAGCAGCGTAGAGAGCGGGGTGGGGGTGGGCATGTGTGCTTTCCCTAATGAACCTCAGCCCTCACAGCCAAAGGGGCAAAGCGGACTTGGCTGTTGGTACCTGTGTGAGTCCTATATGTAGGTGCTGTTTAAGTTGCCACTGGCTGAGCAGGAACACAGCAGCCATGTTCACCAGCCTGGGACAGAGACACCGGGTCCCCGGGCTAGGCTCCAGTGTCCGGGCAGCAGGAATGCCTGGCCCTGGAGCTGTGGATGACAGCCACTTCGTATAACACCCCTTCATGCTACCTAGGTCACACAACCTGCGACAGAGAATAATCAGATATCATAATGTTAGAAATGTATTCCAGAAGAGACACTTTTTTAAAAAAGCAATACCTTACACATACTTTGCCTGAGGGGAAAAGCTGAGTGGTACCACTCATGACAAGAATATTTTGTTTCAACCTGCCAACACTCCAGCCTCCTCCTCAAATCCCAGCTACCTTCAGCCCAGCTCCTGACAGGAAGAAAAGCCAGTAAATTACCTTCATTTCCTCTACCTTTTTCCTGTGAACATTTCATACGAGTATCAATAAACTGTGCCCCGAGTAACCTCTGTCATTGTAGAGAGAGGCTGCCCAGTCATCTGGGCAATCTGTCCATGAATACCTCATGGTTTAGATTACCCTGGAATTTACTTTTGCCATAACACAATGCTCCCTTGAATATGCTCGCTCTTGAGTTGTTCTGCTGCCACCTAAAATTTCTGCAGGTCGTACCACAGAGGGAGGAGGAGGAGGAGGAAAGAAACAGAAGAAAGGGTCTCTCATGACCCACCTGGAGATGTGGAGGGAATAGAAAGGAACTGTGGGCATGGAGGGCACCAAGAGAGCCCATGTCCATGGGGAAAAGCCACGAGTGCGAGAGCAGGAGAGAGGGATTCTTCACAGCTCTCTGCCGAAAGGATGCTCCAGGTAATTGAGAGTATCAGTTAAGGCAGGCTTTTTTCTCCTAGCTAAATTAAAGTGAGCCCACACTAAACGAGCTGATTTTGAATGAGAATGACCATGATTTTGGAGCTCTACTAAAGAGTATGCTATAATAATCATTATTCATTTAATTATTAGCTTACTAAATAAGAAAATTGTGATTATTGTGAAATCTGAACAGTGAGAAGAGGGTGGTGGGTGGCCATGGAGAAGTTAGAAAGCCAGACTACAGAAGTCCATTTCCATGTAGGAGTAATAAAAAGCCTCTGTCCAGAAATTGTATGATATAATTTGAGGTCTTTGCAACATATCATCTTTTTATTCCCACACCTCTGGCAAACTGCCACCTCTCTAAATACATAATTTTGTATAATAACAACTATTATTTATTTCAAGGTATTAATTACCATGTTAAAAAGTCTTCTCTACTGTTTACCATGTTTCCCTGGCATGTGTTGTTGTTAATAAGCCCCATATCACATGCGGCATTTTAAAATGGTTTATAGGAGAAAGCTTTTAATAGCCCCCAAGTATGATGCAAAAACTAATTTGCCCTTATGCATACTGTTTCCAGCTGCTAACTTCTCATGGTACAGCTATGTGTCCCTGGAAACACACAACACATTAGATGCACTATCCTTTGTACCTGAGAGAGGTCATGTCAGGTATTTCCACCAAACGAATTAAATTGCCTTAATTTCTTTTAACTTTAGCCAGTAAACCATGGGGTATGCCTTCAAGCGGTGGTAATTTTGTTCCTTGTACTTCTAAAATCTGTTTTGAATAACCATGGATATTTTCATTAAACGTACTAAAGTCAAATCCTTCAAATGTTCTATTAAGATGTTGGCCTCAGTGATGATTTGCATAATTAACTACAGCTAAAATAAAATGGCTTTATTGTCTATGTCACGGTGGTTTTGGTCTCTTTCTTCTTGTTTTGTGAAATACAGTATATAGGAATATCAAGTCTAGTTTTTCAGTACTATTCACTATATCTCTTTTAAATGTATAATACATAATTCCCCATTATGAAGAATCTTTTCTTAAGTTATTATATTCCAATCTTTCAATGGCAGCATATCTTGTTCATTTCTCTTCTATAATAACTATACATTGCAGAGCTGGTTTCACTGAGCCATTCACAATGATATACGAGTCTTTGTCTTTGGCAAAGATAATTTACTGCCATGGGATATTAATATTCCTCTCGATACATCATTCTGTATTACTCATTTACGCAGTTCATCGTGGCTAACTGAAATTCCTCTGCCTAATCTTACAATAATGAGGGGAGCATGATTTTGCATTACATAAAAACACTGCAGCCATATGGTCAACTGCTTTTTCTGTCTCTTCAATAAACACGCTAACAGCTCCGTTTCATACTCTGGAACCTGGCAGCACACTTACTATTATTTTTGTTATATTTTCTCTATCTTTTTTCTCCTGCGCAGCGTGTTTTTAATCAATGGCAGCTGTACACCTTCCAGGTTGTGATCCCTTCGCTTCATGCGTAGTCTCCTGCGTGTGACATTATACAAGCCTTTTTTCCAAGTCCAAACACATTTTAATCAACCGGCTCTTTCCTCCCTACCATGCCGCCGATGCTCTGAGAGACTCCAGCAGATTGCAGAAATACTATGGGCCGTGCTTGGCATTTGTAATTCTGGAAGGATAATTCAGCAACAATTTGGGTGAGCGTACTGCAACGCTGCAACGCCTAGGCTTACTATGACATTTCACAAACATTTCATTACGACGGCCATAACATAAAGCCTTTTTGGTAAGGAGTGAGTCAGCACAACCCTAGGCCACCTTCCCTTGGCCGAACATCTGCCACGAGCATGGCCGGCCTCCACAGCCTCTGGTGCGTAGTGACATGGCAGCCTGCAATACTTGTTGTTCATCGTATTGTTATGCCGAGACATTATTTGCAAATGAGGCAGCACTTTTCTTAACCAAGTGTTTTAAAGTACTTCCAAGGGGGGTTAAGTATCACCATCCCTATGTCGGAGGAAGTGCTGGGCACCCGGTGTTAAACAAGGGAAGATGTCATGGGCGCCTCCAGCCACCTAACACCCAGAGGCTCCTGCATGTGCTGGATGCCGGAGGTGCCTACTGCTTTTGTAAAGAGCTGAGCTGCTCCACCACCTGGCCCCAAACTTTAAGAGAAGTGATGGGAATGTCGCCATCCCTGCCAGGCCCAGGGCGGCCGGACCCCGAGGGGATGTGAGGGAGGTGATTCTGCCCCTCGGCTCTGCTCTGGTGAGACCCCACCTGCAGTACTGGGTCCAGCTCTGCAGCCCCCAACATAAGGAGGACATGGACCTGTTGGAGCGGGTCCAGAGGAGGCCACGAAGATGATGAGAGGGCTGGAGCACCTCTGCTGTGAGGACAGGCTGAGAGAGTTGGGTTTGTTCAGCCTGGAGAAGAGAAGGCTCCAGGGAGACCTTATAGTGGCTTTCCAGTATCTAAAGGGGGCCTACAGGAAAGATGGAGAGGGACCCTTGATCAGGGATTGTAGTGATAGGACGAGGGTTAACGGTTTTAAACTGAAAGAGGGTAGATTTAGATTAGATATTAGGAAGAAATTCTTTACTCTGAGGGTGTTGAGGCAACTGGAACAGGTTGCCCAGGGAAGTTGTCGATGTCCCATCCCTGGAGATGTTCAAGGCCGGGTTGGATGGGGCTTTGGGCAACCTGGGCTAGTGGAAGGTGTCCCATGGCAGGGGGTTTGGAACTAGATGATCTTGAAGGTCCCTTCCAACGCAAACCATTTCTACGATTCCATGACGCGGCGGCCCCTCGGGCGGCCCTTCCCCTGTCAGGGCGGGCGGTGGGAGGAGCGGCCATGCCGGAGAGCCCTGTCAGCGCGGGAGGGAGGGACTGAGGCGGGCTCCGGCGGGGCGCTCGGCCGGGGCCCGGGCCCCTGGAGGGAGGCGGCCGGGATGCGGTGCGAGAAGATGGCGGCCCCGCCGCCAACCTCTTCGGCGGGCGCTTGGGGGGGCGTGCGGCGGCGCTGCCAGCGGCTGCTCTACTGGGTGCCGGTGCTCTTCATCTCCAGCATCCTCTGCTGGTCCTACTACGCCTATGTCACCCNCGCCCGTGGTTTGCACTTGAATTCATTTGGAAGTCATCCCCACCGTGCCCCTCGGCTCTTCGGTAGGGTTAGGCAAATAATTAATCGCACTGGGTGTGATTTGAGTGCTTGTGTGAATTTGAGTCGTCGAGACGGACGGATTTATTAAATGAGCGGCTCGCTGGGCT
>VYXH01005044.1:412036-423596 GCA_013397275.1 Burhinus bistriatus | reverse complement strand
AATTTTGGTTTGTGTTGAGGTGTACTTTGTTGAAAACAATTTAATCTTTGAATTTTAGAAGCTGATGTACGGCGTACTGATGTGTCATGAACAAAATTATAATAATGGCACAGAGGCATACAAATTAGGTGTTGTCTCCCCTTTCCCCTCAACTGTAGGTCAGGTTCATAGTGACCATCGGTCATTTAGCGTCTGTCCAAGGAACAGCGGTGAGAGGAAAATACCCGACTCAAGCTGAGTGCATCCTGGGGGTGTTGGTCGACAGCCAGCTGAGTATGAGCCAGCAGTATGGCCACAGCAGGTGGCCAAGAAGGCCAACAGCATCCTGGCTTCTATCAGGAATAGTGTGGCCAGCAGGACTAGGGAGGTGATTGTCCCCCTGTACTCGGCACTGGTGAGGCCCCACCTCAAGTACTGTGTGCAGTTTTGGGCCCCTCACTACAAGAAAGACATTGAGGTGCTGGAGCGTGTCCAGAGAAGGACAAGGAAGCTGGTGAGGGATCTGGAGCGCAAGTCTTACTAGGAGCAGCTGAGGGAACTGGGGTTGCTCAACCTGGAGAAGAGGAGGCTGCGGTGAGACCTTATCGCTCTCTACAACTACCTGAAAGGAGGTTGTAGAGAGGTGGGGGTTGGTCTCTTCTCCCAGGTAACAGGCGATAGGACAAGAGGAAACAGCCTCAAGTTGCACCAGGGGAGGTTTAGATTGGATATTAGGAAAAATTTCTTCACCGAAAGGGTTATCAAACATTGGAATGGGCTGCCCAGGGAAGTGGTGGAATCACTATCCCTGGAGGTATTTAAAAGACGGGTAGACATGGTGCTGAGGGACATGGTTTAGTGATGGACTTGGCAGTGTTAGGTTAACGGTTGTACTCAGTGATCTTAAAGGTCCCTTCCAGCCTAGACGATTCTATGATTCGGTATGCCTGTATAACTTTGCCAGACTTCAGCTGTTCGTGTTGAAAATCTCAGCAGTCTGGTACCTAATTTTGGAATTTTTTTTATTTTTTTTTTTTTAACAGAAGACTGTGACAAAATTTTTGTCTACAGATGCTTGTCTGAGTAGTTGAGACATTAAAATGATTGCCAGGCCTAGCACCTCTGTTTTGGAGGGAGGTCTCAAGACTTGGTGTGATTCCTATATTGGAGGTGGGCTTTTTACATCTTTTTTGCACTAACAACATTCAGATCTCTTAGTTTTACATGCTGCTCTTCAACTAGAAATTGGGACTTGAGTTGCTGTGCCCTCACAAGAGGAGGACTACCTCCAGGGCAAGGAAGAGAATTGTCTGGAAGATTGTGGGAGAAGTGACCCTGGAAAGGGGAGCTGTAAGCTGACACAAGGAGGGCAAGGATGTTTCAGGGGAAAGTGGCCCTATAGTTAACATCTGTCCTAATGTACCTGGCCCCGTGATGCTTACACAGTACAGTGGGCTTGATTCGGGTGCTACTGTTTGAGTGATCTACTATATTTTTTCTTCTGTGTAATTCTGTGTAACAGAGGAAAGGTTTTATCTTATCTGAAAGTGGGTACCGTACCTCTTAAGGAAAATGGCATGTTTGAAACTTGCTTCAAAACTATAAACCATGGTACCATTATTCCTTGAGAACCACTCAAAGCAAAAGGCCTGCAGTGGAAGGGGAGGAAGAGGGAATCCTGGGGATTTGCTAAAACATCTTTTACTGAATTCCTTTCTATGGACAAAGGGGATTTTTTTTGTTTCCTCCACCACCACCCCCTCTTCTCCATTCTGCCTGGCTCACCAGTTTTTGAATTCAGTATAATAGCTATCCACCAATTCCGCTAATTCTGTGTTTTATCTATATCTGGATGTTTTCCCTCATTTTTGGCATATTAAGATAAGATAAACTTATGTCTTGTCTTACTAATGAATATTTAGTGTAAACAACAGAAGGAATAGCTAACAACTTGGAGAACGAAAGCCAACAGCAGGAATAGACTGTAAGCATTTCAGCGCTTTGAAGCCAGCTTGTCTGCTCAGTGCATCTTTTATTCCTGCAGTCCTGACTGCTAAAGAGGACATATATAGCTGCTTATTTTACCGTGGCTTACTGTCATTGATGCTAACAACAATGTACAGGGAACAGTGTTAACCATTGTGCAGTAGGACGTAGCAAGGACTTTGCACAGTTGTAATAGCTTTTAGTAATGAGAAAGTGTTTCAAATGTAGTATTCTGAATTTTTTTTTGCAATTCCAACTGCGTGTTGTAGGAGGGACATTATATTTTTTTAAAAAACAAAGAAAAAGTCTACTAAGATGATCTCTTTAATTCCTAAAGCTGAGTAGTTACAGTACTGAGTCACATTTTAGAAAAAGGAAACCACAACTTTTAACTGTAGTATTACCATGTCTAGAGTTCTGTCTCTTTTATTAGTGGATTTGGTTAAATGCTCATGCTGCTTTAACCTTTAAGGAAAAGGAGAAACGGTTATCTTCTTCCTGCTGGTTATAGAATACTGGAATTAAATGTGTAAATGAATAGGTTTTAAAACACATCACTAAAAATTGCTTCTCTCTAATCCAGTTCCATTCACTTGATTTTGCCAATATTGTCATCTCAAAACTCCTGTCTGGCAGTAGTAGTTGTCTTTTTCCCCTAAATAACTTCCTTTGTGTTCCAAATTAATTGGCCTTTAAGTATTCCTTCCCTTAAAAAAAATTTTGAATGTGTTTATGAAAACCTGAGGGTTACAGATTTATTGTTCTTCCTCTAAAAAAGATGAGGAGATAGTGGCAATGTACAACGAGTACATTGAACTTTTATAGCTGAAGCTACTGAAGTTTCAACCTAGGATATATGGAACAACAGTAACATGAAGCGCAAATGGAATTCTTTCCCCCAGCTCCTGCAACCGAGTGTCTGTACTCAGAAAATACATACTGGATTCAGTAAACTATATACAAAGAAAATAATTATTCTTATGTCTTCCTTCTTAGTTGTATCTCTAACTTGGGTAGTAGAACTATAAGGGACTTAGAGTAATTATCCACTCCATGCTTTGGGTAAGGCAGAACCAGTACTTGCTTGCAGTTTCAGACACTTGGCAAAACTGTTCTTGACAAACTCTGATGTTGAGATCCTTTTTGGTTTTTTGTTCTGTTTTGTTTTGTTTTCCTGCCAGTTTGTGATTTGGAGTTGCATGTAAGAAGGAAAAAGTGAAAATTTGACATGCTGGGACAGATGTTTGTAGTGAAAATATCAACTGTGCTGAGAGGATTATGCAATAAATAGAAATTGGTTGTGTATGTTCAGTTTTGATCCATTTTTACACGCCACTGATTTTAATTCTAAGGTTAATGCTCTTGCTTAGGGAATCCTGTTCAAAAATGCAGCTTGAATTTGTGATTTTGAAGAAGGAAAATAGGTTTGCTGTGGAATACAGAAACTAGCAATAAGTATTTTCTGACTACTTCAGTGAAGGGAAAGGGAGGAAATATTGCCACCTGTTGAGTGATTTGCCTGATTTGGAAAAGAATAAGTAACTTCAGCACAGTTGAAGAGGGGGACAACAAGACATTCACGATACAATCAGGAGAGCTCATAAGCCACATCTTTATTTTTGGAGTAGAATATGTGACTGGAATCTGTCCACAGCTACCTTCAGTATGGAACAGAAAAGCATAGAATGACATCCAGCTGCTGAAGATGTTAATGATCATGAAAGATTTTTGCTGGAGGATCAGATTGATTAGTGCTGAACTGAGGTTTTTGACTCTGTGCAACATCAGTGGAATGGAATGGAATTATAGCAGGATAAAAAGCTGCTTAATTCATCACAGTTTAGAGGCAGAATTAGTGCATGCCCTGTAGGCATGGCACAGTGTCACCAGGGGATCAGAGGCGTCAGAAAATAGATAGAAGCTCATAGAGGGGAAAAAAAAAAGGGGGGGAGGGGAGGGAGAAGGTGAGGTCCAAGATTTCGTCAGCTTTGGTCAGCTGGCTTTGAGCTCTTTGCTCAGTATATTCTCTGAATGGATCAAAGGATTTATGGTAATTGCTGTGCATATCTTGTAATCATCTACAGCTTACATTTGGCTATAGAAATACAAGTGCATTGGAACACTGCAGTTGGCTGTTATCAAATAACAGTTAAATAAAATACCCTGCCTGTGTGTGTATGTTGTCTGCTAAGGTAGCAAAGGACTTTGGTCAAAGCATATAGGTATTTTTATACTGTACTTTGCAAAAACCACATTTTTTCCTCTTCTGAGATCCCTGGTTACTTTCAGAAAATTTCAAAACTAGCAGCTGAAGGCTTCTGAATTTTAACCAGCAGTACTCCTGTGCATTTCTCAAATTTTATTTGATTTCTTTCTCAGACTTTTAGAGGCAGCTGCCATTCTCCACTTGTGAAATTGAACTGAAGTCTGCGTTAAGTATGACTAGTTATATGTAGTGCCTAGTGTACTACCTATAGGTTTTGTCCCTTCAAGTTTAAAACATGGCTTTAAGTTCAGAACATAAGGTCTATGGTGAAGATGTAATTATTAGATAAGATTGTGGGTTTGGTTAAAGATTTAACACTGCTTGATACATAACAGCTTGAATAGGTGTTCTTGTCAGGGTGTACTCTTTGTTTGCTAAAAAGGATCTGGTCATACAGCTTCTCTGGAAGCAGTCTTCACTCTTCAGGTAGTCCTTGTGACTTGCAAAGTAATTGGGAAGTTTGTAAAGAAGAAAGATTAGATCAGTTCTTAGTCATGCTCAATTCAAAAGCAGTGGTTTTGTGACCTGACCTAACAAGGTACCAAATGACAGCTTGCTGCTGGGTAGGTGGGCAGTGATGTAGTTTGATGGGCACACGGTTAAAATGAATTTTCCAGAACATTCACAAATACTGTCCAATCCAAATGTATGGGTTATTGATGATTACTTATGCCAACCTTAAATCTCCTAGAAATATTTCTGTTACTTCTGTCCTGATGCGGAGCACTCGTGGCAAAATCTCCACCTTGTCACTGTGAATCAATGCAAACCACTGCTCTGTCTAGCAAAGAGGTAGTTTTTATTGCAAGCACTGATTTTTTTTCTAAAGGACTATTGCAAACAAGGGTAGAACACTTGTCACAACTATAAAACACTTTTATGTGTACAGAGAGCTGAGTTAAACTGCATCTATAGATCAGTGTTTTACAGCTTCAAATATGCTATAAAGATAAAATACGTACTTAGTTTCATGAATCAGATTCAAGATGTTAAACTGTATGAAAGTTTGAGAGAAACAGATATTTATAGATGCGGCTGCAGAGTCTCTGAATCAGATGTATCTTATTTTCCCACTCCAAAGTTTTAAATATTTTAAAAATGCACATAAAATATGGAAGCAAGATTTTGTATATCTACTTCCATCAAAGCTTTAAAAAATTAATTGCTTTCTCCAGTCTTTTTTTTTTTTTTTTTTTTAATCTAACCATTACATTTCCTGCGCAGGAACTTTTATTTTGGGTTTAGAAGTCAAGCAAAATTTAATGTTAGAAAACCAATGCAAAATTTTTACATTAATTTTATCTTCCAAAATCTTTTGGGGTTTGTGGTAGCAATGTTTCTTGCCATGTCTCTAGCTACATGACGATGGATGCCTACTTAATTTTTCCATGGGTGACTGATAATAAAGATTTCTAGAGAAAATGGGCTGTAGTTCAAGAAATGGGAAATCCATTTCTATCACTGAATTAAGGTCTGACGTCATGCAAGGTGCCTAGCAATGTGGCTTCTCTTCTTAGCGAACTAATTTGGTGAGGGAGTTGTAGCAGGCAGTTTTGAGATAACATGGTGCCTCTTTGCTTGCCAAGGCAGCATTCCTAATGCTTCATGGCTTTCTCCCAGTGAAGAAGACCACGAGCAAGTGTGGGATGAATTCCCCAGGCTTCTCTGGGTGTCCTTTCCATCCTGGACTTTTCCCGATCTTTTGCAACACAATTTTCTGTCCTTAGTCACTGTAGAATTTTGCAAGCACAGGCTGTGTAGTGGCATTGACTACTAAATGTGCTGTTTCTGTTTCTGGCTGCCTGTGGCTCAGGGCAAGCAGGAATGATGTTTCTGGCTCCGGAAATTGGCATCTACGTTGGCTGAAGTCCTGTGTATGTCCCAGCCTGATCACTAATTCTGATGAGCACTGTCTGCAAGCTGCGTAATGAAACGGGGAGGCTCTAATTATGTGCTAGTCTGCTAGTACTGAACTGTAAATGGCATCCTGACGCTTTCTCGGTGGAAGGCTGCTTCTTAATGAAATCGGCCCCTGCAGTATCTTAGGCGAAGAGAGCTGTAACTTTTTAATGACTTCTTGAAGACAGGTCATGGTTTTATAATTATCTCCATCTCTGAATATACGGGAGTATCATTCCATTCCTACCTCAAAGGGTTTTACGTGGTTTTCTCCTGGATTGTAGAAATTGCTTAATGTTTAGGATTGGTGTGTCCTTGGTGTTTATTTTAGTCATGGTAGACGTAAATGCTTTTTACCCTTATTATTTGTATACTATTTGACTACCAGTAAGTGAATTTGCAGCATTTAAGCTGCCATTTATTAATGACGGGATGCACAGTCTGACCTACTTTCCTGTGCACTACCTGCAGTGAATATAACCCCTTGGAAGAGAAATGAGAAAACTGCAAGAAAGACTGGTATAAATGATTCCCAGAAGACTATATGGTCAAATACTATTGAATAATATGGCAAAGCTGTATCACTATATCTACTGAAAAAGATAAAATTTGCTTTAAATAAATATATCGTGTGCTGTTCAGAAGGTACAGAAAATAGCAAATGTTTCCTTGATCAAAAAAAATTAGAGGGTTTTTTTCATGTTAGAAAATTATTTTCCATGCACTTAAATAGTGTGATTTTAGAATTATAAGCATATTGTGGTTACCTTAAGAAGTCTTTTTATCGTGGTCATTCTACAAATAGAGAAAGCTTAATTTTTAAGAGAAACTTGAGAGAGAGTGTGATTTGAAGGGGTGGGGGGGGTCTTGCTTTTTATTTTGTTTTTGGTTTTGTTCCCCTGCTCGTCAATTCTGCCACATTTGTGCAAAGAAAACCCCAACCAAAGCCCCCAGAAAACCCTTTATTTCTTCCCTGGTCCTGTGGTATTGCACATGCATGTCCGTTACTTTCCCATACATTATACCTCTTTTAGGGAGCTTTTGTCAAAGATGATTAAAAAAGGCATAAGCAGAAGGAGTAGTACTTCACTTTGTGAAAAGCTGCAGGTTACTGGATATCTTGTGTATTCCTCTGTGTCACTGTCTGAGGGCATGTTTGTTAAGCAGCATGGCCAGTCTCCACGTAAACACCAATTGCAGTAAGTGCGGAGAAAAAAGATGGTAAGATACTGGCATCTCTCTTCAGCCTTGCCTCGGCTACATCCATCTCTTACGGAGGTTGCAACTCGAGAGTGTATGAAATAACTCTTGAGTTACACTCGGGTGGTAAAAGAGATTAAAATGACAAGATGGTTTTCATCCTGCTGGGATTAACTAGACATCTTTGAGCAATTAAGTTTTAGCCTTCATGGTGTGCAGCTCCTGACTGTCCGGAACATTTGGCTTCCAAACTAGATACTGCAAAAGCTGAAAAGATGGTCCACGGAGCAGGTGCAGTCTCTGAAAAGTGCATTTCATCCCAGAGGTGGACAGAGATTTTGAAAAGCTGTAGGCTTGCAGTCAGGTAGAAATTGTTAAATTTGGATTTATGAGTTGTAGTGGTTCTTACGTGTGGAAAAGTTAAGTCTCAAACACATCAATTAATACATTTTATCCAAGGTTAAGGGGGCAAAAAAGATAATAACCGTTTTCACCGCAATGTTCTATGCCATTCCCTTGTTAGGAGGGAAAAATACCACAAATTATTGCGAAAGGATGGTTAAGTAGATTTTAGTTTGAAACTGGTGATTCTGCAATGTATGTTTGGCTACGGCTTTTTAATTAGCAGAGAGTAGTTACTCCAAGAAGACTGGCAAAATTTCTGCACACCTTGCTGACCATACCAACTGGAGAAAGAAAATCAACATTTGTGTATTGGCTGGCTTGTCCTAATGTGAGAGCTCCAACACTTTTAAATTACACATCGACTCTAAAGATGTCTTTAGCTTTTTTCTGGTGGATGACTGTTTACTTACAATTTTACAGTTCTTGTGCATTATTGTACTGCATCTCCTCTGCTCCTCAGAGTCAAATGTGTATACATGTTCCCTCAGCTTCTCTCTGCAGTTGTCTAGATGGATATTTAGCTTATCAAGCTTTAAAGATTTCTCTTTGCTGAACTAGAAAACTGAGAGCAGAATAGAGTTTTCTTTATACTGGCTTATGCAACTTCTGTGGTGTCTTTCTGATTTTGTGAAGAGCTTCATAAACATGGTTATTTACTGTTTTCTCTCAAGTAAGGTAGATGCTCATTTTGGTGGAGCTATAGTCAAATCTCCATTTTAATGGACCTATTTTATAATTATAGAGTCGTGGAATAATTAATGTTTGAGAGGACCTCAGCTCATCTAGTCCAGCCTCCTAATGAAAGCAGGATTAGGTGTGAGGTCAGGCCAGATTGTTCAGAGTTTTATCCGGTCTTGAAAAGCTTCAGAGATGGAGACTGTACAACATATCTGGGCAACTTGCTCCACTGGTCGACTGTTCTCATAGTGGATCAAATCTGATCCTCTCATTTCAACTTACACCTACTGGCTCTTGTCCTCCCACCCTGCGCCATTACAAAGAGCCCAGCTCCACTTCCTCGATGCCTCCCTGGATGTCCTGTTAGGTCCTCCCAAAGCCGTGTCTTCTCCAGGCTAAACAAGCCCTGGTTGTGCAACTTCTGCTTAAAGGATGAGTGATCCCGTCCCTACCAGCTTGGTTGCCCTCCTCTGGACTTGCATCTTTCTTGTATTGGGGGTCCCAAAGCTGGGGGCAATGTTCTGGATGTGATCTGAATGCTGCACGGAGGGGGATAATCCCTTCCCCTGACTGACTGGTTGTGCCCCTGCTAATGCCGCCCAGGAGGCTGGTGGCCCTCTCTGCTGCCCAGGTGCTGCTGGCTGATGTTCAGTTCGCTGCCCACCAGCACCCCCATGACCTCTTCCACAGAGCTGCTCCAGCCCCGCCGTCCCCAGGCTGTATTGTTGGAGGGTGATGTTTCTTTACAGGTGCAGGACTTGGCCTTTGCCTTCACTGAATTTCATAGGGCCCTTGTTGGCCTGTTCCTCCAGCCTGCCTGGTCCCTCTGGATGGCAGTCCTGCACACGAGCATACCAGCTGGTGTCCCCAGGGTGGTGTCACTGTAAACTTGATGAGAGTTCACTCTTCCAGAGCATTAGTTAAGGTGTTGAGCAGCACTGGTCCCACGGTACATCCTGGCATTGTGCAAGATACATCTAAACAGTGACTCACTCTGTCAACAAGCCTGGGTTTAATACATCAGAGTAGGATGGCATGGCTGCTTGGCCATTCAGTAGGAGTTGCCTTATGCCTGCTGTTTGAAGACCAGCCTTGTGCAGCCATTTTTGTTAGGAAAACCAGAGTGGATGAGAGATCTGTATAGGAACTGTCCTCTCACTCACAATTGCAGGTGCCAGTATATTACAGTTTGTAGACTGCTTTATTGGGATGGATAAATATGTGGTAGAGTGTTTCGGGTGGAAAGGGAAGAGCACCATGAGGTTTTGATCACTTAGGGGTTTCTGATCTCTCCAAGATGTCTGTGGTTATTTTTTTTAAATAATGTGACTGAGAGTGGAATATAGGTGTAAGAAAAAGTTTTATTGTCTTTCATAAATGTGGTGACTGACACATGATACCTGTGTACTCCACGCCATGCCTGACATACTTATGCCTTTCTCACTCTTTTACTATCCCCAAATCCTGTAATCTGTGGGCAGTTTCTTAAAGGAAATGCAACTTTTGTCTACTTCTGATTTTTATGCTTTGGAGATCTGAGGTGTCACTGAGTATTTCTGGCAAAAACAGTTCTGGAGTCTGACACCTCCAGCTCAAGAACAGAACATACATAAACAATGAAACTTGGAAGACCACAGTTCTGAAGAGTAACTGTTCTTCAGAGATGGCTTTTCTTGGGTTAAACTCGGGCAACTTCAGATAGAAGGAGGTGCTTAGTTGCCAGGAACTGAGCTTGGGAGCGGGAGCCAGAAAACATTATAAGCTCTTGGCATCAGTTTTAATTTTTTATGTATTCTTGTGATGGATGCACACAGCTACACCATAAAAGATTGATAGGGTGTGGCCTTAAACTTGTATTGTTTGATGATTACTCTTCCCTCTTTGGTTGAAAAACAAAAGTTTAAAGTATTCACTTACATAATTTGTTATTTAAACATTATTTTTACTCTTTCCTTTTATTTCATTTTTCAGTGACAATGACAAATATTGGAGAAAAAGGTAAGATTTTTATTAGTTGTTTATAAATAGAATTCATATATCAGGGTAGTATAGGAGTTTACTAATAGAACTGAGATACAGATCTAACCTGTTTTAAATTACTGGGGGTTTTTTTTTGTGTTCCTCAGCTCCTTTTATTATCCTGCTGTTACCGAATATTGCTTTAGCCATTCCAAATAGAACTTTTTATTCTTCTTACTGGCTTTCTGAAGTGTCAACTAAAATAATCCTTATATTTTGTTTTTAAAAGTTTTTATTCATAACACGGAAAGCTTTTGTAAAACCAGGACTTCTAAAGATAAGCAAGGTGTTTGTGCAGAGTGCAACATACTTAAATGGGAGGTGATTTTCTTGTACTGTTTCTTTTTAGCCAGTGTCTTCGAAGAAAGAAAATCCTTCAGATACATAACCTTTTCAGAAGATAATAAAACTGCCTGATTAGCTGTCATTAGAGTTCCTACCCAAAGGCTGTAGCATGTTTAGATTTCTTTTCCAGATGCTATTTTAATACTACAGCACAACATGGAAGTGTAAAGTGTGGGGCTGCGGAGCATTTGGAGGAAGGAGTTGGGGGTTAGGAGACAAACTGTATGCTTTTTACATTTGTGTAATTCCAGCAGATTTTACTAAGTCATGGGCAACTCCCTCACATAGAAAAAGCGTTTGCCAATTAAGAAACATTTGCTAATTAAGAAACATTTGCTTGAAAAAATTTTTTCAGTTCCATGATCCCTCCCCCCATGAGTGCATAAGCATATCTGCAAATTCAGCACCAGCAGAGCCTGAAGTAATTCCAGTTTCTTGCTGCTCTATAGTGTGTGTGTGGGGGATACCAGTGTGATGTTAGGCACTGCTCACAAAGCACATTAAAATTATCCGTAAAATGCATTTCCTTATTTTCAGCTGCTGAAAGCCTTGGTGAGCTTCAGCCAGTCAGGAGAAATTTTCCCTGGATGTACTTCTGACCCAAGTGTTTCCAGGCTGAAAACTGAGCAAATGGGGCTCAGCCCTATACAGATTGCTGTGGATTTCCAGGCAACTGTAGCTATGCTAGCTATTTGTAAATGGGTTACCTTCAAGCAAGGGATTTGGATTTTTTTCAGAAAAAGTGTAAAATAGAAGTATTTCTGCCCAGGGAGCTGCGGACAG
>VYXH01005044.1:398002-411988 GCA_013397275.1 Burhinus bistriatus | reverse complement strand
TTTTTTCCTATCTCAAGAAAATTGAGGTTCTTTTGTTGGACTCTCAATGCCCACAGACCCAGTGGAGCAGCTGAGTAGCCCAGGGTCTCCATTGCGGTGCAGGGAAACTGGTGGGTAGGTAACCTGGGAGAAGTGACTGCTGGGGACCTGGGCCAGGTTGGAGAACTGAGGTGCAAGAGCAAACAAGAAGAGCTTGTCTTGTGCAGACTTTAAAAGAGAAACATGGGATAATGTCTTTAGGCTAAAATTCTGTGTTCCTCCAGTAGTCATCTTTTTTTTTTTTTTAATGTATGGAAAAGGAATTTTCTTATCAATCACAGTTACTGTTATTCTCACAACAATAAAATACAGATGCAGATTAGTAAACACATAGTGTACAAAACTGATGTAACTTGCTCTACCTTGCCCTCACTTTATGATTTTTTTTGAGTACATCAGGTTTTTTTAGAGTTGATAGAAATGTTCTGATAAAAATGCGTACTGTTCCTGCCAGATGCTTGTGCAATAACAAGATGGTCATTTAGTGTATTGTGCTTGATGTGGAGTCCAGTTCTATCACTTATACTGATGAGACTTTTTTCAGTTTATAGACATAACATGGCTCTTTTCCCCTGTCATCCCAAAAGCTTTGTACAGTGTTGCTCGTCAGATTTTGTTAGCTTTTTTTTATTATTTAACTGCCTAGTGAATAAGAATAAATATTTGCTGTGTTGCTCCTTTTTTGAGTAAACAGTCTTCAAGACCAGAGACATTTATTCGGTGTTACTTTTGAGGCAAAATTACAAAAACCAAGAACATGCTGGGCTGCTCTTCCTGCATTTATGCACACCATCACACATGTGTTATGGAGAATTCTCTAGCACTGAATAGCATTGCATACATAAAAACATGGGCTAAACCGTACAAGGGCAATATTTCAGATTGTTTAGTGAAAGTACGCAAGTTTCCCTTTACAATGTTTTTTGATGATCTTAGGAATTTAGAGAAGTTGTTTAAAGACTATTTGACTGTGTGCCTTCCATATAACCTTGAGCTGTCTATGATCTGAGTTCATCTGTACAGCAGGGAAATAATATTTTTCACTGTTGCTGTCCTAGCTGTCCTTTATTTGCTGTTTCTCTGCCCGAGGAAGAAAAATCCAAGGAAATACTCTTTCTTGTGCATTAGACTAAGTTATTCAGGGAATACAAGTTTTGGATTTACTGTTTACTGTAGTGAATTGCTTGGTACAGTGAAAGCTTTTAAATGGAAACACCTATCCATCCATGGCAGGCTCTTTGGAAAAGTTAATGTTACCTTCTGTATTTTAGTAAAAAACAACTTAGCGTGATAAATGTTGACTGGCATCTATTAAAAAAAAATCTAAGAAGAAATCACTGGCTGTGAGGAATATAAAGTAGTGAATGAACATCTGAATTTAAAGAACATTTGGGCTTTTAAAAACCACCCTACTGCCCTCCCTCCTAAAAATCTAACAAAACAAATCAACTGGTTATGGTTACTGCTCAGGTATCATATGCATATCCAGTCAAAGACTCCCCTCACTCTAGCCACTGTTTAGGTAGCTATACTTCCTTTTGGGGGCGGAGGTTGAGGTTTTGGGGGCTTTTGTTTGAGTTCTTTTGCATGGCTAGCAGTCTCGCTACATGGTGTATAAACGTAAAAAGCAGAGATGCGTCAGTTAAATAGGATTTAACAAATGTGTAAAGGGAGAGTGCATGCTAAATAATTATGGGGCTCTAATAAGCTATTAACCGTTCCCCTCAAACTTCTGTAATATATGTAGCCTGTATCATGACTTTCTCTACACAGTCTGTATTTGTCTCATGTAAAGTTGCAGTGCAGTATTTTTGTTGCAAAGCTTTTGCAGAGCCTCTGTACTTACATCTGTTAGAGTAATTATCTGTGATACGTACAGCATCCGTTCGTAAGTACTATAATATCACTGGTCTGTTTGTATTAATTCTGTTCCTTTTTGATTTTAGTTGTGTGCCTGGTTGCTTACCACATATTTTTCATGCTGTTCGTCTGGTCATATTGGAAAACAATCTTTACGCTACCAATGAATCCTTCAAAAGAAGTAAGATAAACTTAACTTTCGTTTCTGAAATAGTCTAGTCAAATGCCTGATTTTGTAGTATTTGAATAACTTAGACTCTGCTCTCATGTAGTTTTACACTGTGTAGAAAAATACAGGTGGTAGTTGCAGCTTCTTAATAGGAGTAAGTCAGATTGCAAACAGCATAATGACCAAGACAAAAAAAAAAATTACACCTGTCTAAGTTTTAAAGGTTTTTTAATAGATTTTTAAAATTAGATAATATTTATGATCTTAAGAAGGAAAAAACCTCTCCACTTGAAAAATGAGAGTTATTTGAATTAGCAGCTTAAATCTTTGCATGGGAATGTAATACTTTTATGTGGGCATAAAATTTATTTCCCTGTGTTTAAGACTTGTATTACCTGTCAGCATCTGTCTGTTGTCCTCTGAATTAAAGCTTCTCCCCATCTGTTTTGGTGTGAAGGAACTTGGGGGTTGTGGCATGAGTGCACAACAGGTAAGCTGACATTGGGAAGCCACAGCTGGCTAAGCAGAAAGGGAGCTGGTATAGAACAGCTGCATGGAAAAGAGGTCTGAGTAAATATATACCCCAAGTCTAAGTCCAGCTAGTACAGAGTGTTAAAGAAGAAGGATCCAGTTGTCTTGGAGAATATTAAGATACAAAACCATGTTCAACGTGATGTAGCCTCAAGGTAGTTGCTTTTAGTACAGTATTGGGGATTTATATTATTTTAATTTCATATTCTTTCTAACATTAAAAAAAAAAAATAAGAAGAAAACTGTCAATAGCCGTGATGAGATTCCTCCCCGTGCAGTTTGGTACAACCAGGGCAACTTTTTGGCCTCTTCCATCCTGTCTTTGTACAGAAACCCCACAGTCCTCAGTAGGTGCTATGTCACCAAACTCTGAGGAGAAGAGGAATCGTGCTATGGCTGTTCTAGAGTTTGAAATACCCAGAAAACCAATACTTATTTAGGCATGGACTCATAACTCTAGCTCCTATAACTACCATGCCAACACAAAATAAATAGCTTGCGATTTCTACAGTCTGTTGTGCGGAGGTTCTTTTCTGAATAGTTTTCATTCACTGATAAGATATGTAATTGTGGAAACAAGTAGATAATTCAAAGTAATTGCATCTTCCTTGGATTTCACACTGCAGTCTTTACTACAGCTTGGGGCAGGGAGAAGCAAAATAAATTAAGGATCTATTTCATTTGGTAATTACACAGCAAAATATATGCACGTATATGGTGACTGCAGCGATAATTAGAAGGGTTTTCAAATCACTGGGCTGATGCCAATAAAAGACTTCCACAACCTTTTGACAAATCCTTCATGATTACAGTGGGATTCCAAAGCCATCATACAATGCTACTGGAGAACTTCAAATGGGATATTAAAAATATTGAAGTTGTATAATAGAGGCAATGCGTGGTGTTTCTGTGTTCTTTGAATTTACACAATGTTGCTGGCAGAAAGTGACATCTTTGTTGTTTCATGTCTTTTTCCTAATCTACTAGAGCAGTATTTAAGATTTAATTAGGGTGTTTTGTAATGTTAAGTTACTGCATGGCTTCCAGTTTCTAGGATGAAGTCTGTAAATGTAAAAGGATGTATTTTCAACTTAACTGAACTGACTTACCAACTATAGCAAATACTTGTTTGAAGGCTGAAAAACAAATAAAGCTTTTGCATTTTGTTTTCATGAATACTGCAGCTGGTGTAAACCACACAGCCTGTATATTTCTTTTTAAGCTTACTTCAACTTTTTACAGGTGTGAAAAGCACTAATGTTCCAACTGCAGTTTCTCTTTAAGAGACTTTGAGGGACTTCGCTTTAATGTGTGCCTTTCTGTACCTGTGTGTAGCAGCTATATACAAGCATTGCATGAAGGTAGGAGAGAAGATGGTTTTCCAGGCAGGAAGGTTCTGTAGACTTAGGACTACTCTGCCAGCCAATACAAAATGATGAAGCAATAGCTCTGTATACATCAAACAGGAAGCATTAAAAAAAAAAGAAAGTATTCTGAGCCAAGTTTCTGCAGTGAGAAATCCTATGTATACCAATATAAATCAATTCAGGTTTTGGCAAGATTTTATTCTCGCTAGGGAAAAAATGAAAGGTTACCTGAGAAACTCATGCTGAACAGTGAACCTCCAGCTTCTGCTGGAAGATTGTGAGCTTTGTCGGGAAGGTAGAGTGGTGCTTTCACTATGGAGGTGAGAATAGGCTCCTAACTGTATGTTTCTGTCTGCTTTCTTAGTTTTACATGCATCACTTTCATTTAGGAAAAAAATTACTATTATTGTAATGACTAGCCTTTATGTAGACACAAATGCTATGCAGAGGGCTTCTGTAGTACAGGTTAGAGACAGCCACTCTTCCTGCCAAATACGGACTTCTTTTCAGAGTTGATTTTGTGTCCTATTTCTCTGATAGTGATACCAAAGACTTTTGCATCTGCCCATCTTTTGCATCTGCTGTGTTGCAGAGGACTTCAGAGTATAAGAAATTTGGACTACTTCATGCATACCATGCATCTCTTTCAGTAATTTTTACCCTCTCAGCTCTTATTATAGCAATGTTTGTTAATGCCATTTTGGGCAGTGACAGAAGTTGTCCTTTTCTGCAGGAAGATGTTAAGACATGGTTATTCTGTCATACATGACACCCATCTCTTCCTTCTCTCAGCCAGTCTCTGAAGTAGAAACACATCCTAACACCTGCATGCAGAGAACAGCAACTCTCCAGTGGCAAAGAATAAAAGGGAAAATGCCAGACACCAGAAGAGAAATAAAGCTATCTTTTCTGCTATTACTAGTAGCATATTTTCTTTCAGTTAATGACTGACATCCCTAGCTTATATTCACTAGCTGGTATTTAGTATTACAGAAGTAAATTAACTGACCTTTCAAGGGAATGGTAAGCTCTTGATCCTCCTCTTGAAGAGTGTTGCTTATTACTTCTGGAAGCATTCAGCATTGCGTCAACACCAAATCAGAAATAATTCTAAGTTTGTCTTCAGTTGTCATAAACTAAATTAGCAGCCTTAGGAACACTGGGATATTTGTTGTAATACCTTGTACGTGTTGCTAATCCATCTTTATATAACGAGTATTTATTTATCTTTACATCTTTACAGATATTTAACTTGAAATTTGCTAACATATCTTTGATTTTAAAAATTATTCCAGTTTCATCTATCATATTCAGACAAGGAATCCCTAGAGAGGGAGCCTAGAGGTGAATCCCAGCAAGAAGTCTTAAGACGGGCAGCCAAGGATCTTCCTATCTATACACGGACAATGTCTGGAGGTAAATAGGTATTCGGGAGACCACCGAAGACAGGTGTACTACCTAAACTAATTAAAAAAAAATTTCAAGGGTTTGGATTGTAGGGAAGAACTGCTTTTCATACTTCATAAAATAACAGTGTGACCCAGGAACTTAACTTTAATGTAGCTTTATGCAGCTATGCTTATTCAGTGGAAAGATTGTTGGAAAGTAAATTCCTGTGTACAATTTGGGATTTTAAAGTGGATTGGCAATGCCTTGCTAAATGTTTGCAAACTGACATTAACAAATAGCTTGTAATACTAACAAACTGCACTCAAAAATTGTGAGTGCTGGCTAGCTAAGCAAATCCAAGCGATAATCTTATATAGTAAATTAAAGCTGTTAGAATAATAGCTTAAAATAGCTGTATTGTTGAACAGTCTTTAAAGGTTTTCCAGTCTAGTGAAGGTTTTGTGGGTTTTGTTGGTTCGTTGGTTGTTTTGCAGAACTGAGGCGTTTGGAAGAAAAAAAACCTCATTAGCATGATTAGCAGAGATTGCAAAAACTGAGCTTTTTGGGTTCACTCTGCTAGATTGAGCATTGCGAGTACTTAAAGAATGCTTCAGTATTTGCAGCCGCTTCTGATCACGCTGAAATGCTTTCCTGGGGGTTCTGCTGGGTGGAGCTGCTAGTAGTTACTTTTGCGCAGACTTCAGGAATCAAAATCTGTAACTCTACATTGAGATCTAATCTTGGAACTTTTTTCTTTAGCAATCAGATACTGTGACAGATGCCATCTTGTAAAACCAGATCGTTGCCATCACTGTTCTGTATGCGACAAGTAAGGAAATATTTTGAATAAGTCGTTTTCTGAATAAATGGATTTTTTTTCTTGACACAGAAGCTTTTCTTTTTTATGTGTAGATTTTTCAGGTTTAATGTTTTGCCAGAGAAGCTTTTTTTTATTCCTTAGATTTTTTTTTTTCAGGTTTAGTTTTTATTATTTATTTCTAAGGAAGTCTGTAACTTACTCTTAATTCATTTGATGGCTTTCTTGATGCCAACATGGATTACATGGTCTTACACGTTCTTTACGTAACGGTTAAAAATTCTTAATAAAGAACTTTCCTTAAGAATGTAACCAAAAATAGCTGATAAACGAAAATTTGCTTCTTTTGTTAGAATCTGAATAAAGATCACTACCCATCTCAATCTAATCATGATGTCACTTACATCTTATCTGAGGTAATAAACCTAATATCCTATTTTTCATTGGATAACTTGCAGGTTATTTTTATTTAAAGAAAGAAACAGCCCAGCATCACCCTTTTCTAACTGAAGCCGTAAAATAAAGGTTTCGTTTGTCTCACACAAAATGAAGTTCACCTCCATATTCCTCAGAAGTCTAATTGCTTTCTAATTTAATCTTTCTTTTGGCTGTTCTTCTCTCTGACCTTTCTCCAGTTAGCTTGGATATCTGTGTGTTTCTCCACTCTTGCCCCCAGTGATTTAAATATCTAACTTTAAGAGAAGGGGCTTCCTCAGAGGTTAATTTATTCTTAGCTTTAAGGCTGTGCCAAATGTTCTTCATCTGATAATACATCAAACCTTCCAAATATGATTGTGAGGCAAAGAAGATTTTCAATTTTGTCCAGCAAAACAGCAGAGGCACTGAAAGAGTAACTGAGTTGAGACAGAAAGAGGATCTTGGTTGTGTTGTATGGGATGGCGGTTGCAATGTAAGATAGGAACATTCTCGTGTCTGAGCAGGGTAGAGAAAAAGGGTGGCCTGTGTTATCCCTTGAGATGTGAGTGAAATTTACAGAATGCCATTAGTTAATATATTTTGCACAATACCTTAATTTTGTCCTTACCTTGTCAAAATTCACTTGCTTCAATTATATCTGATTTTCTTATGCATGTTTTATTATGGAGAGTGATTAATTGCAAAAATGTTTCGGATTTTTCATACAAGGTAAGTTCTTAAAAACCTTCTGTGAATCTGCATGTATTTCTATAAAAGCAAATCATGTACTTGGAAATATAATTAGTTGCATCACTAAGTATGGAGTAATTGAGTTAGCCCAGTTTCTCAGTCTCTGTCAGAGAACTAACAGTAGTTGAAAAACCTATTTAGAATGAGAACCAAATCCTAACGCTGAAGTTATAGATTGCATTTTCTTAAATCACTAAGCTATTGACAAGCGTTTTGAGTTTGGCTTTACTTGTAGGTAAACTGTATTATGTGAATTTAAATAGACATCTTTGTTAAATAGGTTAGTTAACCAGTAGTACATATGGGTAATTATAAATCTATATGTGAATAATTTAAGTCTGACATGTAACTGTGCTTCTGACTCTTGTTTTTCTTTTTGCCTTTTGCGATGCCTGGAATTCTGTTGGGTTTTTTTAAGGTGCATTTTGAAAATGGATCATCATTGCCCTTGGTGAGTGTACTGTTGGCTTTCCTTTCTTAGTTTCTGATTTGGTAAAATAAACTCGAGGGAACTGTTACGAAGGTGATGCTTCACTGTTCCTAGAGTTAGATGCTTAGATGCTTATGTGAAGTACTGATCTTGCAGGACCGTTGAAGTTACTTACTGTATGCCCTCTTTTCCTAGTTGTGAGATGTGGAAAGAAGTTCATATATCATTTTCTTAAACCTTTGAGTTAGGTAACTCGATGTTTTTATAGTTAGGATGAGGTAGACTTCTGGTCAGTAAGAAAACTTCTTTTAAGAATTGCATCTTTTTTTCATGGACTTTGACTATTACTGTGGCTTAGTTGCATTGAATGATGAAATACTACCCTAGGTTGAAAACCAAAGGGAAAGGCTGTGCCTTGTTCCCTTTACTGAAGCTCCCAGCACAGCTTGAGTGGGCTTGCTGGAAACAGCAAGTTAGCTCTTTTAGTTTGAGGAGTTCTTTGTTTTCTTTCATTTTTCCTCCCCTCTCCCAGTCCCTCTGCTTTTGCTGCCATGTTGGCCTGCACAGTGGTTTTGTTTCCTGTCTTTTCTCAGCAGCCATTGGAACCAGTGGGTGGACAGGATTTGTAATTAATTATATGTCAGTTTGGCAGGTATCTCACAGAAATAATTAAAGGTAATTGTTTAGTAAGGTCCAAGTTAAAAGGATTGAGTCATAGATGGCAGTTCTTCACCACGTGAAACTGATCAGAAAAGAAGATCTCCTGTGTTAGACAAACTGAATGGTAGATGGTTCTAAGCAGCTGGTTTGACGTTCTCAAATCAAATTCCTGGGGAGAGGAGACTTTGTCCTGGGGGAGGAAGGGGTGCTGGGCTCCTCCTGTTTGTCTTGGTCCTGACTACAGCCTCTGACATAATGCAATATGATTTAAGAATCTCCCCTTATTTTGCAGCTGCATGGTAGATATAATTGAAAGAAATATTTAACAGTATAGGGCAGAGTTACTTCCTCCATATTTTTTTTGCTGTAGGGATATCAGCATATGAAACTTGGTGATGCTTAGTGTTAGCAGCATGCTTCTCAACAAAAAAAAAACCACCAACAAACAAAACACAAACAGATAAAACCGTTGAATGCAGAACTAATGTCTTATAAGAAAAAAGGCTTGTTTCCTTTTTTCAGCCTTCTTATAGCTGTCTGGTGGAAAGCTATTGGAAAAATAGCTGTCAGGCTATTCCTGACAAAATATCAGTGAAAAGTATGAATATTAGTATTACTATTCAGTGTTATACACATTTCTCATAAGCTTTATGGTCTGCTTGGGATTTTTTGAGTTGTCCTGCCTTAGGATAGTACGTGAAAATGTCCTTCACATAAATTTCAATTTCAGAATAAAAATCCATTGCATCAAATTGGAATTAGATGATCTTTAAGGTCATAAATCATAAACTGAGTTGTATAAAGGGGCAGTGAAGTGTTATTTCACTAGGACATAGACTTCTAGAAAAATAAACTCCATTTTCCTTTCAGTAGCATTTGCTTATTTTACTTGTTTGCAGACTTTTTGTATCCAAACAACATAAACATACCCAGTTTGAGAGAATATTTACATTGCTCATTGTTTTTAATCTAGTAAGCAATGGGTGCAAAAAGAAAAAATAGAAATGGAGAAGGTACTTGAAAGACGTGTATTGCTTCTTGATGGAGAATTGTTCCTTTTGTACTCCAAGTAACAGAAATGCACTTGAAAAAGAGGTATTGTCTTGTTTTATTTTTCCTAAGTTGAGTGGATGTCCACAGTTCCTTGCTGACCCTGAAAAAATTAACTATGTGGAAGTGACAAGAGAGTTTTGAAATATTGCACAGGTGCTGATCAAACTTTGTATTTCCTTTAAAGACCCATGTTGAAGGTGTCTTTTGGAAATATCACATGGCTATTTTACCAACAAAAGTAAAGGTGCAAATCAGTATAATGGGTGGGTTTTAGCCCCCCTGAAAACATCATTAGCTCCTGCTTTGCTTTTCGTGTTGGGATTCTTTGGTGGGAGCAAGTTTGATGGGAAAGAGTTGTGAAGGAACCTGTGTGATGCTTAGGGAGAGCAGGAACACAGTAATGGGAATTACTATTTTAATATTCTGCTAGGAGGAGGATTTCTGGAGAGAGGACAGGTAAAAATAACCTAGGGAAAGTAAGATGAAGCATTTGGAAGGTAGAGGTAGTAAGGGGGTAGTCATGTCCTAGCCCCAAGTCAGCTGTTTTCAGCAAGGTTTTATTTTGGCTATAACTCCTGCGCTAATGGAAGTGCTGTGATAAATGGAAATATTTAATGCAAATTGCCCTCTCACTACTCCAAAAAGCTTTAAATGATGCAGAAATAAAAGCGTTAGTGATTTCTGTGCTAGTGCTCCTGCTATGCATGCTATAGATGGAGCTGCGGGCAGGAATGTGACGGCTTGAGGCTCCAAGAATATAATTTGTATGTAACAACTCAATATTAACAAGGTGCATTAGCAACACCTTAGTAACATTTGAAACATCTCTCCTTTGTCTTTTGAGTCATTTGAAAATAATTTAGCATTTCCTTAATTCTGTGATGCTTCTTGTTAACTGAGCTGCATCACCTTCAGTGCCATGTAAGTTATTTTTTTGCCTGGCATTTTCGGTAAACTCTCGAGATAGAAAGGATATCTCTTCTTTTGTACTTCAACATTAATTGTTTTAAATGTGATCTGTAATCCAAATTTTAACCTGTAGTGTTCTTTTGTATGAATGTTTCACTGCAATAGCACACCGTTAGTTGTCTGTACGTCTATCAGTTTTATTCCTCCTCAAAATGTTAGACTTTAAATCTAACCACTGTTCTTGGGTCTTGTGATTTGATACTACATGTTCAAATAGCATAATTACAAAACCTTGGTGTTTACTTTCTCTTTAATCTTCTGACAAACTATTATCTTCCAGTAAGAACCACTCAATATGGAGCTTTGTCAAAACTACAGGGAGTGGGATAATTTATGAAAGAGGTTTTTTTTCAATGTGTGTACCGTATGCAGTAGTGTAAAAGAACGAGAAAGAAAGCTCTCTTTGATTCAAGAAATTTCACCTCTTATGAACAACAATTCACTTGATATTTCTTTTCTCACTAAACAGTGTCACAAAGTAAAAACTGTCACAAATAACATGAAAGTAAAGTTGGGTTATAGAAACCTTGCATCTGAATTGCTTGCAGTTTATCATGGAATTCCTAACTTTGACATATTTAATGAAGAAGACACTTCACTGCAGAGAATTGTAAATTTACTTGCCAATAAGAATCATGATCAGTACAAATCAAGGCCAGGTTGGATGGGGCTTTGAGCAACGCGGTCTAGTGGAAGGTGTCCCTGCCCAGGGCAGGAGAGTTGGAACTAGATGATTTTTAAGGTCCCTTCCAACTCTAACCAATCTATCATTCTATGATTAGTTTAGTTAGAAACATATCTTCTGTTTGGTTTTTTTTTAATTAGAACAATCTCTTGTGAGACCTTCTTAATTGTAGTTAATACAGATGCTTAGCTATTGCTGCATATTTAAATGGCAATGCTAAATTTAATGTTTAGCCAAGGTGGCACGTTTTGTAAATACAAAACCAGCAACAAAACAAAGAAACCCCCTAGCCACCCTGAGGATGTATGACAGTAGTCTACAGTGAAAGCTGATTTAGGATTTTAAGATTTTACCCTATTCTGATTACTGTGTATCCTGTCGTTACCATCACTGTCTTCCTAAAGAGAACAGTTGCAATAACTTGGCCTGCACTTCTAGAAGAAGCTAAAGTTGAGACCCGCCATGCCTTCTTATTTTTTAAGAATTATTTTTCAATAGTTAAAGAAGGTATATGGATTTTTTTTTAAAACTCCTACGGAGAGTTATGTCAAAGTAAGCAGTGCAATAATAATTTTGGTTAGCTTCTTAATGCAACCAAATAAAAGAAAAAAGGAAGCTGCTTACCAGTAAACAGTTCATGGGCAGCACTCCAGTATTTTTCATTCGGTGGATGTAACATCATTACATGTTTAATAGAGCTCTAAAATTCATAATACTTAGTATATTGCCTCTAATGGGAAGCTGCTATGGTACTAAATGTATCCTCATCATGTCTCTCTGATGACAATGTATACTAGTTGCTCATTATCATGTATAAATTCTTTAAAAATAGAAAACAGATGAACTTGGAGCCCATAACTAGAAATGATAAAATGAGATTTATTTTAACATTTGGATGTTTTTTTAAATGTTCCTAATCTTTTTTTATTTGCTGTCATGTTGTCACTGATATAGAACATTTTCTGTTATCTCAACAATAGTATTTCCCTCATTATTTTATATAAATGTAAATATTTTTAGGGGTCTCCTGTGAATACTCTTTAAGTTTGAGAATCTTACTAATAAAGTTCACACTACTATGTAGTATAATTAATGAATTAAATGAGACTGCTTTTATTCTCACAAAATTCAGTTGAGATTCAAACCTCGGCTTGTAACTGTCCCAGTTGTTATGTGCAGTATGCCTAATGGTAAAACATGGATACTTAAACTTATCTACAAACTTAAACATTAACTGTAACTGCAATCACATTTACATCAGATGTGCTGGGAACAGATTTCATCCCATAAGTCAAAACTGAATTTCAGTAAACTGTTGGAAGTGGTATTACTTCATAAAGTTCTTTGGGTTCATTGTTGTTGTTTTGGTTAGAATTTCTACACTAATTTGGGAGTTGAAGTTAAATACATTTCAGTAGCTTGAGGCATCACAGATAGGAAGCAAAACTTGGTTTACATGCTGATATTAACTTTTTTAGAGTAAATATGTTTAATTTTAAATTGGATGAAAGCAAAGAAAACTTCACATTCCATTTTTATTTTTACTTTTTTTCTGTTAGGGTGAACAACTGTGTAGGATTCTCCAATTACAAATTTTTTCTTCTCTTCTTGGCTTACTCTCTACTGTATTGCCTTTTCATTGCTGCAACGGATTTACAGTATTTTATCAAATTTTGGACAGTAAGTACTGGAATCTACATACTGACTTTAAGCATGAAGTTACAACTGTGCAAGAAGTCTAATATTCGAAGCTTTACAGTAATCTAGTATCTCCTAATATGGGGTACAAAAGTTTATCTAATAATCATAGCCCACTTTTTTCTGATTATCATAGGTTATGAAATTTCACTTATTCCTGCATTATTTTGAAGCTGCATAGAACAAGTATGCAATTTAGAAAACATTTTACAAGGGAATTTAAATTATAGATAGGTTTTGTTAACTTCCTTTAATGCTATGCTTTGAAAAAGCTTCAGAGAAATTTTCTAGCATTTTAATTATGATTACCTGGATTCACAACTTAGGCTATTATCTTTCTAGATGCACATAATTGATGCTATTATATGACTACTCTGAAAAGGCTAATTAAACGACATAATTTTTTTAAAGATGAATTATTCTCTAAAAGACACTTCAAAGTTCAGATCCAAATTGCAAGTTCTTGTTGTCAGTATTTATACTTTCTCAAGAAAGGGCCCGTTTCTTTAATTTAGATGCTGTCAGCCACCTAATTGCATGGTCATCTGTACATGGAAGGTGATTAATCCATTTATTCAGACCCTTGTTGCGTGGTATGTTTGTGTCTGCACTGAATTTGATTTGGCTGGAGGATTATTAATAATCAAATTAAACAGCTATTTCCCCAATTCTAATGGCATAATTTTTTTTTTTATTTTTAGAATGGCCTTCCTGATACTCAGGCCAAGTTCCACATCATGTTTTTATTCTTTGCTGCGGCTATGTTTTCTGTCAGTCTGTCTTCTCTCTTTGGGTATCACTGTTGGCTTGTCAGCAAGAATAAGTCTACGTTAGGTAAGTGGATTTAATGCTTCTGCGTTTGACAGTAAAAAATAAATAATAGATGTATACTCTGTGTAGGGGGGGTGATGGAAAAAGTGGGCAATCCTCTCCAGGTTCCTTGGATCCAGGTCTGGCAATGTCCAGTACTGACTCCCCAGTTCTGCTCCCTGGAAATTCTGACTCTTTTCCTCCTGCCCCAAGGTGCCAAGCTATTAATGTACTTACCCTCTTCCTCCCCCTTCCTCCCGTCCACAGCTTGTTAACAGAAATGGAATAAACTAAAAAAAAAAAAAAAAAATAAGGAAAATTTTGAAAAAAATTTTAAACCCC
>VYXH01005044.1:362841-397993 GCA_013397275.1 Burhinus bistriatus | reverse complement strand
AAAAAGTGAAAAAACAAAAAAAAAAAAAAAAAATTAGGATAACTTTGTAATAAATGTTAGACGCACTAATGCATGCTCACACAAGTGCTTCTTGTTTGGCGTTCCCAGCCCCCAGGTCAGAGTCCTCTGATGTGGTGTCTCAGTCTGGGCAGTGGCTCCACCCTTGCCCCCTGCAGAACCAAAGTTCCACAGTTCAATTCGGCTACAATTTTGTTTAAAAGCTCTGAAAGGCATAGTTATTAATTTCAAAACTTTGCCTGTACTGGAGGCAAGGAGAGAAGGCTGATGTTGCCCTAGCGTTGTTAGTTCTGGTCAACATGACTGAGCACAAAGAGCCAGGGTCAGAGAATGATCTGATACTGATGAAAAGGCTTTAAGGCAGTGCTTCTATATTCAGTAGTAAATGAACACGGAGGTCTGAAAGGCAGTTTCACAGTTGTGAGTCCTGTCTACCACCTAATCATAGCTGCATAGGAAGGACCTTGTGCTATGAGTTAATTTTAAAAACCTCAGAGAAGATGGCCTGTCCCTCTACTATGGAAGTGTATATATAACTGCATTGAATATCAGTGTTAAACCAGGATTTCCCACCACCTGGATGCAAATTTCTCTGGTTACAAATCATTACCAAAAAATAAAAAAAAGGTGCAGAAGATTTGAGCGCCTGTATATCCTGGACTGTAATAATACCATTTTGCACAGTATATTCATTGAAGTTTCTAAATCTCTGAATGCTTTTCTGTTGATATAAGTTGAATTAGAGTAAGCCAATGAATTGATCTGTTTTTTCCAGTTCTCTTGGGATTTACTAGTATGTAGATGGTTAATGGAAAACTTTGAATATATATCATTGGTAGAAGGCTTGTTCACATCAATATTTCTCTAGGGTTTGTGGGTTTCTTCAGTATTCTGGAAGATCATCTACTTAGAAATTAGTATCAGAAAAAATTTGTTCAATCTCGTTATAAGTGGAGAAAAGTTTTATTAGTGATGCTTAAATGAATATTAATTAAGTATTCTGTTTATAAACTGTTCATATAATTTTAGTGCAAAAAAAAAATTGTTCAAAGATAAGCATATTGCAGTACACTTCCAATTCAATATTTCATGTTTTTAAAACAAATTGAATTCCATGCAGGTAATATACCATGTTTTCTGTCCACTTAAGCTACCCAAAAAGATCAGTTTGTCTCTTCTTTGCATTTTACTTTGGGAAATTGCTTAATACGTAGTTGTTTGGTAATGAAGCCATGACAGTCTCAAGTGTGATTTTGCTTAAATCATCCAGGGAGCTGTCTTCCTAGCCTAACACGGGCATCTACAAGGATATCTCTATTTTCCCTTCCCCCTTCTTTAAAACACCTTGTAACTAATGCATACTACATGTTGAAGGCCATTTCTAGCAGTTCATAGCTGAGGATTTATTGCATGGTTCCAGCATGGTTTGCGGGAGCTGTACTGCACTGTCAGGCCAGCAGGACATGGTTTGCCTACTATATATAGCCAATTAAGGGAATTAATGGCTTTCAGTCACTTGGTGGAAAGTGAATGAGTTTTCTGCTTCATGCACTTGCAACACTTGAAGCTATATTTAGCTCTCTTCTCCAGAAATACAGGTTGGACGTCCATGGGGAATAATCTGGGTCTTATGCAGCTGTAAAAACACACAGTATTTTCATACCCCAGGGTGTGAAAAGCTAGTCTTACTACTAAAGTAGGTTAAGCTTTTCTTCTTTTGCATTACTCTTTCTGTAGTAAAACCTTTATTTAGGTTTTTCTTTCTTGAACGCTCTCTGTGGTAGTCATATGCTGAAATGTTCATATAACATATCACACTTTCTTAAAAAGTGAGTTCTTCACTCTTCCTTGCCTTGATTAGGGAGGAGGAGGGTAGAGGAGACTTCTACCCTTCCTCAGCCATAGGACTTCCTCTGCACGCACAGTGACTGTAGTACTGACTTTGGCATTCATAAGTGGACTGACTTCTTCAGTCATTTGGCTGTTCCTCTTGGATGATAGTATCATCAGTGCAATTACCTAAGTACCAGTGTGAAACTTAAGCATCCTATCTTGTGAAAAAATCTAATTAATTTTTTTCTTTTAAGAGGTATTCAGAGCTCCCATATTTCGTCATAGAACAGACAAGAATGGCTTTAGCTTGGGCTTCAGCAAAAACCTAAGGCAGGTGTTCGGTGATGAGAAGAAATACTGGTTGTTGCCTGTGTTTTCAAGGTATGCTCAGTTTTTAATGCTTCCTTTGTTGAAACTTGAATAATCAGGATCCGCAGGGTTTGGGGGGGTGGCTAGTTTTTTGAAATAAGATACAGTAACACTCACTTTAGAAAAAAACAGTTCTTCAAAGTTTTTTTTGTATGTGTGACACTAATTCTGAATTTTTCAGTCTAGGGGATGGTTGCTCCTTCCCAACTTGCCTTGTTAATCAGGATCCTGAGCAAGCTTCCACACCTGGTGTTCTTAATTCAACATCCAAAAAGTAATCTGCTTTTTGTTACTGATTTCAAACAGTTGATATTCTGTTTTTTCCTGTGCACATATAAATAGAAACATGTAGAAGATACTTAAAAGTGGTAAGCAAATGAAGAGTATCTTATTAATATATACGAGTCAGATTTTAAACAGCTAAGTTGTAATTCAGCCAGTCCTCAGACTTATAACTGAATTTATGGAAGTAAGTTTGTCTTGGTTCAGTGGCATCCCAGGATCTGAATTTTCCATGCCTGCTTAAACAGTATCCGTAACATTCTGTTCTGCATACCTATGAGACAGTTAGTCGGCCTGCCTGTGATACAGATGCATTACCTTGCAAGGCGTTTGGGGGAGGCCTGTTTCTTCGTATCTGGTGAAGAGGTGCTTCACATAAGGGAATCCCAGATCTCGGCGCTTGTGCTGAAGCCCAAGAAGCTGCGTATTAAATGCATGTATCTTATCTCTGCTGATGATAATAGGAGACATTTTCTTCATCTTTATCCTTCACGGCCATGACATCTTTAAAGTGTGAAAAGTATGCAGATGTTCCTTAAACTAAATAAATATAATAGCTTAGTATTTCATATTGTAACTCTTCAGCAACGTTTATGTAATGAAGAGTGTGATAAGTATAGTAGACCTGAATACGTGACTAAGAGATGATAATGGAATCATATTGACAATCTTTTATTCATAAAAGAAATACATTATGTTTCAGCTAGCTGTTTATTGACATTTTAAGTCTTACCCCAGTGATCCATAGCTTATATTAGGCAAGAGATTTTGTAGATGTTCTCTCCACTATTTATCATGTGAGGTTTGTTGTAGTGGGAGGGAATATGTATAGAGTCCTTTTGGAACTGAAGTATGTGTACTATTAACTGTCAAAGAAAAAATTAAAATGTTTCCCTGTTCTGTGCTAGGGAGTTGTGCTTGCATCTGTGACAACTACAGTGTAATGTATGTAATGATAAAAATGTAGTCATTAATCAGAGAAGAAGTGAGGTAAGGTAGGGAAAATACTGCATACGACAAACTGTTTGTAATGCGTGGTAAGATAATGAAAAATTACTGCTGATTACTACAATGTTCTTTTTATTTGCATTACAGTGAGAACCACCTGTTTCCTGCAAAGCCATTGCGCGATTCCCAGAGCCACCTTCTTGCGGATACACCGTCTTGGTCAGAAACTAGTGGAAAGGCTGAAAAGGGCAACGTTGGTAAGGAATAGATTTATGCTGCAATGATCTGTTTTGTAATAAACTATTTTTGGAGGATATAGTGTAAAAATGACCAAGGTCACTTGGTTTTTGTATTCATGAAGCTCATTTTAAATGCATGTTTGTAGGAAGTTCCATGTATCAAGCTGCTGTGCCCTTCCCAAGTAAACCTGACCAAGATATACTGAGAACACTAACACTAATAGGTGCTAATTATCCTTTAGGCTGAGCCTGATAATTCTTTTGGGAACAAATTGCTTACATCAGAATATGATACCTTGTTGCAACTACTGAAAAGCCGTGTAATGGACAGCGAACAGGAATAGGCTTGATAATAGTGGAATGACATTAAGATGATGGATAACTAAAGGCTGTATTACTTGCTGAAAGAAACATGAGACCTTTTCCTTTAGAAATACAATTTTTTGTCTTTAAAGGTATGAGCAATCCTGCATTAACCATGGAAAATGAAACCTAGTTTCCCTTAAGAGAAACCTCTGAAGACATAAGGAAAGGTATGTTAATATTCTGTGTACTTAATGTGCTATTCCATGATGCCTTACCACTTGAAGAATGCACAAAAGAAAACCACTAAAGCAATTTCTATGTTTTCTTTTCTTTAATGTTTTTTTACCGAGAGGTAGTAGCACATGAATTCATAGTTTTAAACTAAAGATCCGATTTCTTGATTTTTCATGTTTGCAAAATATTGTTTAACCTTTATACCCATTGCTTTTAGGTAGTATTCCAAAATATTATTATTATTATTCTCTTTCTCTAGAAAAATGATGAAATTGTGACTATGCAAGCTGTCCAGCAGATCTTTGTAAAGCTAATTTTGAAAATTAACTTAGTTCTTAATACTGAACGCAAAGATCATAGCTTGGTCTACTAAAGCAGGTAAAGGTCTATCAGATAATGAAAGAAAAACAGATTTATTGTAATATGTAAAACTATTAGCAGCTTGTTCTTCTACGCCAGGTACTGAGCATCCTGTTCAGTAACTTTAAAAGTGCTGCCTACTGAAGCCAAAAGGTGTCTGTATGACCTCCTAAGCATTTAGTCACCTATTGTCAAAAACAGCTGAGATTTTTTTTATTGTTATTATTTCTTGCATTGATATCTTGCAACTTAGACTTCTCAGAGGGCAGGTTTGAGAAGCAGCTAGTAAATTCTGTTATGTACATAAGAGGAGGAGATGTTAATAATGGGGTTGGGGGGAATGAACACAATCAATCATCATTCACTTTAGTATTTGAAGATTTCTAACCCCACCAAAGTTTATGGAAATCAACTATTTAATATTTAAAGCTGGATAAAAAATTTACTCCAACCCTAAGAATTCCAGCATACCAAATAATTTACGATTTTCCAACAACATTGGAGGAGTTGTTCCAGCAAGGTCATTTCCATCTCTGCTATTGGAAGCACTCTTTCAGTCATCCTGAAAAAGTGTCTCAAGTGGATGTCCCTCATTTGTGTGTGACGTGACTCCTGGGCACGGTGTCACAGCTGTCAGGCTGCTGTCAGGCTGCTCTTAGTCACTCCTGGAGGGAGTGGAAGGCATGGAAAGCCATCAGAGAACTGCAACGACTGATACTAGACCCATCAGGCATGGTATTGGACTGTCAAGCCAATTACAAAAATGGTAGATATGCAGATACCAACAGGTGGCCTGTAGCTTGTACCAGAAAGGTCCCAGAAGTTCAGTTGGATTCATAAAAGAAACTAGAAAATTATTGACCCTTACATTCTGGTTTTGCGTTAAGTGGTAAAGGAAGCCACAGATGGTTCCAGATATAGGTACATCTATAAACTTGATGATGGTGTGAAGTGTTAAAGTGTTGAAAACGTGGGTGTCAAATGAACAGTTAAAGAGACGAGCGAATGAAACTCTGCCAGTGTCTGCAATTTGGCTGCTCTGTGTAGGTTTTTTTTTTTATAGAATCTGAAAAATCTCATTTCTAACCCTTCATTCAAAATGTAAAATGACATGCTTCTGCCCTGTTTAATCCATCAGTTGTTTCAACAAAACAATGGCTTCTGGAAAAGAATAAATTATTCAACTTCAGTTAGTTTAATGTCTTACACATAATCACTACTCAAGATTAAAGCATTGGAGACAGGCTTTAAAGAAACAGATTTCTGGATTGGTGACACCAGTTACGGAGCCACATATTAATAGATTGGGCCTGTTGGATTCTATGTGTTACAGAAATATCATTAATTGCAGCTGGTTTTGTCAGGTTGGAGTTCTACTTTCAAAAGTCCTAATGCTTTATTTTTAGAATCATAGAATCATAGAATAGTTTGGGTTGGAAGGGACCTTTAAAGGTCATCCAGTCCAACCCCCCTGCAGTGAGCAGGGACGTCTTCCATTAGACCAGGTTGCTCAGAGCCCCGTCCAACCTGAACTTTTATGTTTCCAGGGACGGGGCATCTACCACCTCTGGGCAACCTGGTCCAGTGTCTCACTACCCTCAGCATAAAGACTGTCTTCCTTATGTCTAGACTAAGTCTACCCTCTTTTAGTTTAAAGCCATTACCCCTTGTCCTATCACAACAGGCCCTGCTAAAATGTTTGTCCCCATCTTTCCTGTAGGCCCCCCTTATGTACTGAAAGGCTGAAATAAGGTCTCCCCAGCGCCTTCTCTTCTCCAGGCTGAACAACCCCAACTCTCAGCCTGTCCTCACAGCAGAGGTGCTCCAGCCTTCTGATCATTTTTGTGGCCCTCCTCTGGACCCGCTACAACAGGTCCATGTCCTTCTTATGTTGGAGGCTCCAGAGCTGGACACAGTACTCCAGGTGGGGTCTCACAAGAGTGGAGTAGAGGGGCAGAATCACCTCCCTTGACCTGCTGGCCATGCTGCATTTGATGCAGCCCAGGATACAGTTGGCTTTCTGGGCTGCAAGTGCACATTGCCAGCTCATGTCCAGCTTTTCATCCACGAGTACCCCCAAGTCCTTCTTGGCAGGGCTGCTCTCCATCCCTTCATCCTCCAGCTTGTATTGATACCGGGGGTTGCCATGACCCAGGTGCAGGACCCTGCACGTGGCCTTGTTGAGCCTCATGAGGTTCACATGGGCCCACTTCTTGAGCTTGTCCAGGTCCCTCTGGATGGCATTTACTTAAGTAATAACTTTTAAACTTTAATCTTTCTTTGAACAGTATGTACATTTTATTGGAACTTTGTCATTCAGATTATTCTGAATGTCAAACATGGTCTGTGATTGTTCTCAAGATGCTGAAAGTGTTTTTTAAAGGTGTTTAGGTTGAAAAACATCTCATGCTCTTTTTCAGCTTTTTTATCTGCTAGTCCAGTTGGAGAGAGTAACAATTAGATTTGTGTTTGCAGTCTGATTACCCCACCTCTGGGGTTTGGGGGGTTTGTTTGGGTGTTTTTTGTTTCTTCTTTTTGTGAGCATCCATTTTGAAGTGCAGCTTTTTAAAGAGACCACTTTCAGAGGAGGTTATGTTCCTAAGAGTAAGTGTAAAGCCACATAAAGGGGCTCTTGGAAGTTAGTTTTGCCTCAGACCGAGACATGCACATCTCAAAAGGGCAGTAGCTAAGGACTGATAATTTCTCTGGCACGAGCATAAGTGCCACTTTGGTTGTACCCTCAGCTCTGTCTGAGGTATTTCTATGTGGCAATTAAAAGACTTTCTGGAGGTGTAACAAAAAAGCTAGATTACTCTGTGTGTACATATATATATATAGAGAGAGAGAGCGCGAGCTGACATACAGTTGCTGGAATAAGAGCCCTTATATAAAAACATTTTTACATTTTTGTTTTGGAACTACTTTACGTTTAACTTCATTGCTTGTGTCAGCAGTGTGCCCAGGTGGCCAAGAAGGCCAACAGCATCCTGGCCTGTATCAGGAATAGCGTGGCCAGCAGGATTAGGGAAGTGATTGTCCCCCTGTACTCAGCGCTGGTGAGGCCACACCTTGAATACTGTGTTTGGTTTTGGGCCCCTCACTACAACAAAGACATGGAGGTGCTGGAGCGTGTCCAGAGAAGGGCAACGAAGCTGGTGAGGGATCTAGAGAACAAGTCATGCCAGGAGCGGCTGAGGGAACGGGAACCTGAGAGGAGGTTGTAGCGAGGTGGGGGTCGGTCTCTTCTCCCAAGTAACAAGCGATAGGACAAGAGGAAACAGCCTCAAGTTGTGCCAGGGGAAGTTTAGATTGGATATTAGGAAAAATTTCTTCACCGAAAGGGTTATCAAACATTGGAACAGGCTGCCCAGGGAAACGGGGGAATCGCCATCCCTGGAGGTATTTAAAAGCCGGGTAGACGTGGTGCTGAGGGACGTGGTTTAGTGGTGGTTTTGGCAGTGTTACGTTGATGGTTGAACTCCATGATCTTAAAGGTCCCTTCCCACCTAGATGTTTCTATGATTTTATTGTCAGTATTTGAGTTATATTTGTTCCTAGGCAGTGACTAGAACGCTTCATTAAAGATGCTGAAGTCACAACAACAAAACCAACTAATTTTATCTTTGACATGAAAAATACAGCCCACAGCCCCTGCCAGGGTTAGTAATTTGAATTTCTGTCCCAACTAAGGTTGTGTTCAATATCCTGTATCCTGTAATCCTTTATAGTTAAGCAGAGGACTAATTACTGAGAGTGTGAGATGTGGTTTACACAATGTAATAGAGAATTGTTTATTAATGATGTTAGTACCTGGAAGTACTCTAAAAATAGCTCACCTGGTGGCTGCTATGTAGGCAGTTTTTAATCACTGTCACCCTGAAGTGGATTAATATTGTAACTGTGAACAGTCTTACTGTGTTCTTCAGGGTGAGATTTTCATTCAGCTGTTGTTCACTTTCCCCTTTGAGCTGATGAGACCTGTTGCAGTAACTTAATTTTTAAGTGTTCTTCAATTCTAATAATGTATTTTGTGATTAATGTTCTGTTTCAGTTCAAGAAAAGGCTCTCATCAGAAGGAAGATCCATTCTTCCAAATATCAGCCCTGTTGGCCAGCTGCACCTGTCTGCTCCTGTGTGGATGTGCTCAGAAAACAAACTTACAGATGATTAGCTGTCTCCATGTCATTGCTTGAAACACGAAACTAAACATACTACTTCTGAACCATATAAAGAATGTTTCAACTTAAAATTACTGGTTTTAAATAGCGAAGGATGATTCTAAGTATTAGGAAATTAAAAAAAAAAAAAAAAAGAGGAGTCTGAGTTTACTATTGTAAAAGTTCAATGGCTGGTTTTACTTCGATATTCAGCACAAGAAAAATGTGACCTCCTTACATATCAGTCCATGTGCTTGCCTTGGTTTTGAAAATTCACCTGTTAATTCAAATTGCTGTGAGTAGTTGACTTTAAAATCAAATTTTTGCGCTACTGGCTTTACAAATTGGGAGAACAGCCAGTGTTGATTACGAATAATTTAGTAGCTTGGTAGACTGTATTTTCTTTTCAGCGCTTGATAAGCAATTTTTGAAGGTAAGGAGACCCAAGTGAAGTGTATGACTATTTTTGGAATATTTCTGGAAAACATTATTGAAAAGTTCCATTTTCCCTCAGATCTCTACTACCAATAGTTTGAAAAGTTGCAAAGGGGGAAAAAAATGCCTTTGTTAATTGAATGATGCAGTGGGTCACTGGTAAATGGAGCGATAAAAAGCGTGCATTCAGATGGATAACACATAAATGAAGCTGGCCAGCTGGGGATTTTGATGGGAGCTGCACAGGACAGTGCTATGAAATGGGGGTTATTTTGTCCCATTTGGAGCTATTAACCCTTTCGGGAAACGAATGTTGGCACTTAACTTTGATCCACAAGGCTTTTTACCAGCCTGCGTTCCTGAGGGCTTCTGTCTTTCAAAATCCTACTTTCTTATTAATCAATAGTTGTCTCAGATTTCTTTTTTCACTTGTTCTTTCAGACGCTGCCTTTCTTACTGCATAACTTAACAAATATCATGTACAATCCAGGAGACTTACTGTTATAACTTGTGATATTTGCATTTACAGGACAACAGACGTTTGATTGCAATACCAAAAAGCCAAGCTGCTGCACATAGGAAACCCCCCTTCAGTTAAGTTAGGAGCTGGCAGCTTGCTTAGGATCAGAGTTTACCGGCCAGATAATACAAGATGCATTACCAACTTTCAAAGTCAAGGAAGT
The DNA here is from genome assembly GCA_013397275.1 of Burhinus bistriatus. Classification (NCBI taxonomy): domain Eukaryota; kingdom Metazoa; phylum Chordata; class Aves; order Charadriiformes; family Burhinidae; genus Burhinus; species Burhinus bistriatus. The sequence continues at coordinate 388,129 of VYXH01005044.1, read as the reverse complement.
TTCAGCAACACAAATCTAATTGTCTTGTGCCTTTTGTATACACTACATTTATGGTATCAGTGTTTACATTTAAATGCAAATTGTTATTCTGAAAACAACTTTAGGAGGAACTTAGTTATGCTTTCTCGGTGGCTATATAAAAAAGACTAGTCCAAAAAAGAAGAAAGTGAAAACCTCTCAGACTAAGCTCAGTTCAATTGAAGCAGAAAAGTACTTCTGTTATCAAACCTGAGTCCCTTAGCAGGTTGGTTCACAGTAGAAAGATGCCAGTTGTTTGTTTAGAAAACTGGCAGCAGGACTAAGTGACGGATTTCTGAAAGCAAAAATCTTACCGTTAACTCTCCTACAGGCAGGTAACTTTAAAATCTGTCTTTCCTGGGTTTACAACTTAAGTGATAGCTGTTGTAGCACAATGTGGCTTTTTTTCCAGTGACGGAAAAATGTATTTATTTTATTTTTTATTTTTTTTTTTTTAAAAAATCTCAAAATTTTACCAGCCTGAAAACATCTGTTTCTTGCCAGAAGTGCCGGAGTGAGGATCCCTTGATGTAAAACACCTTTTTAAAACTAGCATGAAGGTAGCATACAGTTTACATGATGCCTGCAGACATATCTAGCAACCAAAAGTTTTTCGCAGCTATTTATTCAGTGTTGTTCTGTCAGCTTACCTCGTATTAGTATTCGTTTAAAGGCTAACTTGTCAAGAGATAAGGGGGAGAGGGAAAATATATTTTTTAACACTTCAGGTTCTGTATCTGTATAGTCTTGTTTTATACGCTGTTAGTCACAGGGTGGTTTGTCATGGAGCATGCATTTGAAAATACTGAGTAAAATGTTGAAATTCAGGTTCAGTGTAACTTGCTCCGTATTTTTATGTAAAGATAAAGTACAGATTTCTTCCCCAGCAAAACTCTTAATGGAAATGGATTTCTGTAATACAGATGTCAGCCTCCCTGACTAGGTCCAGGGCTCTGACAGCTCTCAGTAACGCTGGGGATCAATGTGGACAAAGGACAGGGATATGGGAGCAAGAAATGCCTGACTTCTCCGTCTCTCAGAAGTCAGGCGTAGAAAGCACAATAGCCCTAAATAATCTGCAGCTTTGATGTAGCCAGAGGCTGTCCCTCTAGCAGAAAAGTGACAGAGGCGTGGGAAACATACCCTGATGAAGGGAGGAGAAAGGGAAGGAGAAAGGAGGGTTCAGCTGAGCTAAGCCAGAAAGCTGTAGCTACAGTTGCTCTCAGGATGGACGGGAGCTGTGCCTCGGTGAAAAGCACTGTCAGCAGGCTTGTGAGGGTTCCTGGCAGTCCTCTTTGTATAGAGTATGGACAAAAGTGAGCTAATCATGCTCCAAAGTATAATTTCTGATATGACTGTATTCTTGGCTTTAAGCTCTCTAATACTTCATATAGCAAAGTGAAAAATGGTCTGTTTTGACATACTGTCATTGAGCATGGATGCTGTTACAATGCACGCAGGAGAATTTGTAAAGAGGTAAGAGGAGCAAGGATGCAATGTTGTTTGTCCACTTACACTGATTCTCCTGTTCTTTATATTCTTGCTAGGCACTTTACTACAGCCTTTTGTGTAATTTCTGTATTTTTTTTAAAGACTGCTTTTTACCTACTGTACAGTTACTAATCTACTTTTTTGCTAAAAAGAAAATAATAGCCCTGATACTCATCTAGCAGTATGACTGCATTTCAGGCTTCAGTGGAACGAGTTCTACAGACGCCTCAGATGGACCCACGTCCCTAATGACAACAGAGTTGAATTTATTTTGTATATATGTAAACAGTCAAATGCATCATAGTCCCCCACATGCCTAAGAAGCTTCCTTAATTTGTAGGTTAGAACAAATCCCATACCTGTCTGCACCAGCTGTCAGTTGATGTACTGGTGGTGGAGTGCTCAAAGTCTTCACAGAGAACTATTTTTGTTAAGAAAATGGAACACCTAGGTGTTGATGCGCAATTAGACACAGCTGCTGCTATGCACTTTAATTCTTTAACTTGAGAGAAAAAACACTGTCCAGTTTCAGTTGCAGATTGAAAGTTCTTTAGCAGCCTGCAACTGTGGGCAGGTAGTAAATGAAATTATTTTTAACTGTTTGTGTGCTTAAAATCGGGGTCTACACGCAAGAACTTGCAGGAAGCGAGTTTGTTGTAGTGCATGGTGGGCTGTAGCTGTTAGTCGTGATTTGGACTGAGAGTTCTTGCCTTGGTTCAGTTGACTGGTGTGCTGGAGTAGGGTGGGGAATATTATTTCTACATAAATTTAGTGTATGTTGCCACTTGTTAATGTGTTGCTCACATAAATAAATGCTTCATGTTCAGCAAGTCGTGTACATCGCCGCAGTCATTGCCACACTACCTTAAGTTTTACTGACGGTGTACCTGGACAGTGGAACATCATCTCTATTACGGCTTCATTAACAAGGTGGTTGCTGTGAGTGTCCCCCCTCACCCCTTCACCAGCCATCTTGGACTTTTTCAGGTCATCCCCGGTTCAATTGCTTGATCCCTAGCACCTCACAAAGCACCGACACTGTGAAACAGGTTAAGAAGGAACCAAGTCCTTTTTGGTCTTTCGTGGGTGAAGCACTCTGTGGCTTCATGCTGGCAGAGCAGACACAGCTGCACTCCTTTGGATACTGTGGAAGGTCAAAGAGGAGGAATTTTGTCCCCAAAAAAAGAGGGGCTCTTAAGCCCACTTTACTTTATAGAACTGAGGAGGTGCAATGAAGGGAAGGAAGTATGTTACTTACCAGGGTTGTCTCTCACAGCAGCTTTGCCTCAAGAGGGTTCTCCAGTCCCTCCCATGCCAGACTGTTCCGATCTGCCTGACTTTCCACTCTGCTAACAGTCTGCCCTAGGGAACCGTTGGATCCACCTCTGGAGCAGAGAGGAATGAGACTTGTCTACTTGAGGGCCTCTAGAAGTGCAGGAGCAGTTATGTAAAGATGAAAGCGGCTTTCGCATGTTCCAATTCAGATGTAACCTGCAGTATACGCTGCAAGTTTTTCCCATTTTTTTCCATAAATATTTGTATTGAACCATATACAAACATTCTCATCCGAAACAAGCTGAAAAAGAGAACATGCTGCTATGCTCTATGGGTGGTGAGGTGTCCTTGTTCCCACTTCACTTGCAGCTATCGCTTGCTCATCAGTGACCTGGTAAGAGGCCAGGAAAAGCAGCAGCCTTCTGGGGCAAGATTCTGAAGAAGTGGCACCTGACGTAAACCAAGGAAAGCCTTGCCTACTTTCCCTTTGCAGTTTTTCAACTGTTCCCTTTAAGTTTTTCATCAGCATTCTTCCATCTCTTCCCCTTCCCTTCCAGAGAAGTCCAGATTGAGAAGTCCAGATTGAGAAGTCTTTCATTTGAAATGTATAATCAATATCTATGTCCTCTTTATTCCTCTCCTTCCCATGGTTTATTCGAGATAAATAATCCCTTAATTTCTCCAACTTTTCCTAATGGCACCCATCACTGAAATACAGCAGGTGAGTCATCCTGGAATCTGGCCGTGTCGTTTGCAGTATCTGGGGCAACGATTGCACGCTTCATCCCAGATCACTGACATCTTCTCAAGCAAGATGGGCCCAACAGTTCGGCTGCAGCACTTGGAAGAGCGTGCTGTAAGCCGTGTCCCCTTTCCCACCTCCTGCGCACTCACAGTTTGACTGACTGGCATAACTGGAACAGACCCAACACTTTCTGACAGTCGTCATTTTATGAAGTCATTCTCCTTTTTTTCCCCTGCTGAAAACAGAATAATTCTCAGTTCACCAGAGAAGGAGCCCTGGTTATAAAGACAGAATACACAGCGTGTGCAAACTGTGTGTTACAGCCGGAACCGCGGGAACCTATTTCCAGTTTTTTTCTCTATTGTATCGGAGATTAAACTGGCCAGTAGTTCAAGCAGACACAAGTACAACAGAGAAAAATCAATAGCTCAGTGATGATATAAGCATACTAGTAATTAACCTTCATATAAAAGACTACCGTGGATACTGCAGATACACTCCAGACCGTGCAGATGAACAAGAATGAAGGGAAACGGGGAGCTTGCAAAGCTCAGCTATTGCATGTTGAAAGGTAAATAAAAGATACTGCCAACTGCAGCCACAGCTCTGATTTGCTAACCTATAAAAGATAAAGCGTGTTCTCCGTCACACAGCTCAAAAAGCTCCGCTGTTGCCAGTTTCTACCTGATGCACAGAGATGGGAAGGCTCCTTCCCCTCCCCTCTCTCCATCTCCTTCCCTCGCATTATCCAGCACAGTTCATTGAGCAAAGTGTCTCACGAGCCCAGGAAAGAGCACACTTGGGCAAGATGATTCTTCTTCAGCAGAGGCGGGGTGGGGGGGGAAGTCTCATCTGTGCTGGCAGAAAAAGGACTAGAGAAGTCTCTGCAGAAATCGGATCTTCACAGCTGGCATCAAGGAGTACATTTCATTCCCAACCCAAGATTGCTAAAATAATGCAGGAGAATCCTCCTCATTTCTCTACCATAGCTAGTCAGGCAAATGGGAGGAAAACACCAAAACAATTTCCTATAAACTAAGGTACACTACAGTTCAGATATACCAGAAAAAAAACCCTTCACGGTATGAATGGGAAAGTACGCCGAGACAACCGATGTGCTTTACTCTATATAAAATGGGGTTTTATTATTTGTGAGGTTTTGCTCAAACTCTACAAACAATTTGTGGTAGCCAAACAAATACCAACAGTTCTTCCGGAGGCTTTTGGCTTTCTTTGCCATCACTGACTTGGTGTTGTTAAATAAAAATCTTGAGAAGTCTTATTTTATTTAAAAATTCACATCTTAGAATAGTTATTTTACTAGTTAATAAACTGCCATGAGCCCAGACCACCCTAAATCCATTAGCATCATGTGATTATCAAAATTCCAGGGAAGTTCTAAAAACTGATTCACTACAGAAGCAATTTCTTCCTTTCAGTGCACTCACCTGGTTTAGGTGAGTTATTAGTCAATTCAAGGTTGAGAAACCAACTGGGAGTTTAAAACAGAGGACACAGAAACATGTTCTCAAGTAAAAATTACACTTCAGAAAATAAGAAAAAAAAACAACCAGAAAACATGACAGCAAAACAAAAGCAGATGTACCACTGGGAAGCCTAAGTGAAGATGCAGGGTCTTAAGTTTTTGTGTTTTGTTCCTTTCTTTGAATGGTATATTCATTAATATATAGCACTTTCAAAATAAATAAAACCAGCGACATTTGGCCTTGTAAAGCCACACTTCCATTCTGTGCATAGTCAATGAACCCCTTCAATGGAAGAAGGCTCAGAGAAGATAGGGTGTGCTCATGAAGCTCAGAGAAGAATGTAGGAAGTGATCACAGCTGTCACCAAAGCAGCTGAACTGATCTTAAGAGCAAGGGGACCAGAGATGGCCTTTGCTGTAAACCAACAGCTGTACCAGTTGAGTGGGTCAACTGGTTACGGGAATGGCCTTCCCTAGAAGAGTCCCTGGAGTATTCTCTTCCTGAGCCACCCACACCAACAGGGGGACGTGCGTTATGTGTCTCAGCCCAACAGCATATAAAAACTGAACACCCAGCAACATCAACTTTGATGAGAGCAACGGGTTTCAGCTGGCCTCAACCCATGTGTTCCTTCCTGGCAACTGGGACCAGCCAGCACCGTGACGGTGAGCATGCTATAGCTATCGGTAAAGGGAACGATGTTTGTATCCGCGATTCAACTGTATATACAATCGCTGTATTGCATTTGTGTTGTGATTTCAGTATATTGCTGTATCACTTCTCTAAATCAAAATCCCACATAACAACAAATATCTTCAACTGAGCAAGTTCAGCCTTCCTCACGTGGAACCTGGTCAGAGAGTATTGGACTAACACGCTCACTCTGCCAGCTGATTTAGTGAGCCCTTTGCCTGTTTCTCTAAGCAACTACAAAAGAAGGATTACACAAAAGAATTTTATAGAGCTGAACAAGTACTACCACTCAAGGACATTCAGCCAACACAACTAAATGCAAGGTTTCTTAAGCACTAATACTTATAAGCTAGGAAATTCATTTGGAACTATTAAGTGAAAATACTATAAAATTATACTACCTGCCACGTGGGTTTCTATGACAAGGACTCCTCAAAAGCCAGCCTTTATTTGTTAACTTTGGTTCTGAACTACACCCTATTACTTAAGGCAGCGTTTAATGTTACTCCCCCAGCATGAAAATTAATACCATCAGTGCTGTGCAATTAATGGAAACACAATTTGTAACCCAGCAGAAATAATTCTCAACTGGATTTATGTACAGCTAAACAAGCTAAACATCCTTTTTATCAGCCGGTTTCTCCCACTGTGACTAATCAGCCTCTTAAGACATTACTCAGACCCACTGTTTGCTCTCTGCAACTGTTTAGGCGCCCACATTTCAAGCACTACTACTGGGATTATCTTTGATACGGTAATTTTAAACTCAAGAAAACCAGATGAACAATAACTGACTCCCCAAGGCACGCTGCTCCTTTTGCTTTAAGAGCTTCACATGCCCCATTACCTGAAAGTGGAACCAACCACATCTCTGTTCCGTCAGCAAAACACAACATTGCACAAGCAAAAGCCTACCTGAGGAGGCAAAGTGTGGACCTTACACAAAACGGGCTGTCTGCACGAGTGATGTCTTCCAGTCCATGCTACACAACGTGAAGTAATCACTCAGTCTTCACTGCGTGGACTGTCCTCTGGGTGACCAATAAGGCTATCTACTTGCAGGCGCAGAACACCCATACTCATGCCTCATCTATTTCAGACACAAGGATCAAGTGGGGTCTATGTAAGCGTGCTCTAGTATCACAGAAGGGTTACCATTGGAAGGGACCTGTCCTCATCATCTAGTCCAATATACCTGCTCAAAGGAGGGTAAAGTACGGCAAGCTGGTCAGAAATTATTCCCCCTTCATAAATCCAGGCTGACCACTTCCAATCACCTTCTTACACTTTCTATGTTTGGAAATGGTTTCTAGGATTATCTGCTCCATCACCTTTCCAGGCATCAAGGTGAGGTTGACCAGCCTGCAGTTCCCTGTGTCCTCCTTGCCCTTCCTAAAGGCAGGAGTGACATCTGTTCTCTTCCACTCCTCAGGAAACTACCCTTCTCACCTTGACCTTTCAAAGACAATGGCCTCGCAATGACATCAGTCGGCTCCCTCAGCGCTTGTGGGTGTATCCTATCGGGTCCTCTGACCTGTTTTAAGCGTTCCTAACCTGATCCTCTTCCACCAAGGATAAGCCTTCCTCTTTGCAGACTTTCCTAGCCATCTCAGGGACCTGGGATTCCTGAAGGCAAGTCTTATGGGTAAAAACCAAAGCAGGCATAGAGTACCTTGGCCTTTTCCATATCCTTTGTCACTAAGTCTCCTGCCGCCATTCAGCAGTGGTCTCACGTTTTCTCTAATCTTTGTTCCCAGTGTCCCTGTAGAAGCTTTTCTTGGTGCTCTTCACATCCCTTACCAGATTCAACTCCAGATAGACTTTGGCTTTCTTAACCCAACACCTACAGACTTAGACCATGTCACCTGTCCCTGCTTCCACCTTTTGTACACTTCCTTTCTGTGTTTGAGTTCGGTCAGAAGCTCCTTGTTCATCAGTGCAGGCTTCCTGCTACTTTCGCTTCATTTCCTGCATGGGGAATGAACCATCCTTGAGATTGGAATTACCAGTCAGATAGGATTAGAGAAAGTTCTTGGATGTCTGCGGTTAAAGGTCATCCCCAAATTCCTATGGGAAAAAGCCCCAAATACGCTGAATAAGTTCCATACCTATTTTCTTCTATCTCAAAGATCCTTCTTGCCTAGTTTCAATGAGCAAAGGGATCAAATGCTTAAAAAGTTGAAAAAAAAAGTGACAGAACATAATGTTCCTGGAACAGACTCATCTGACTCCAGGAGCCAAAAATACAAGTGACGAAAAAAAGATCAAATATAACAGGTTTTGATATTGCATTTCTTCTGACAAACCTACTCAAACAACAATAGATTTTAAATGGATTGGAAAGAGCACAGGCCTGGAAAGAGAATTCTTGTCTCTGAACAAAAAGGTGCACGTCTAGACAGCTGTAACTGTGCCTGCCCATTGATTTTTGCAAAAGCAATTGAAGCTGTCCACTTTGGAAACAGATTCAGATTTCAGGCTCTGCAGTTTACAAGTAACAGTTCTACACAGAAGAAGTGACTTTTTACATAATCTCTACAATTCACCATTTAAATCACTCCTTAATGGAAACTAAATCTAATTTTGCCACAGAAACGGAATGATGCACAGATGTCTCCCCAGCTGTAATCAACTCTCAGACCACATGGATCAGACCAGGAGTTCTGACACCAAATAGTCTTAGTTTCATGCTGATCGGTGGCTTTTGAGAAAAGCTTTTCTTCCTGGAAGAAAACTAAAGAGTAGAATTTCTTAAAGTCAATACTCCATGAGAATTCTTGGCTGGGGCTTATGCAAACAGCCTGGTCCTGCAGACTGCATGCTCATTAGCAGCTGGGACGTGAGATGCACACCCATCGTCCTCCCAAAAGGAGTCCAAGCTCCGGCCAGTTCACGACAGGAAGCAAAGCAAAGCACGGCACACAGCATGTGGGTGCTCGGCAGTCGCTTCAAAACTGCATCCCAATCCACAACTAAAAAGTTATTAAAAAAAAAAATTCCATCAAAGTTCTTCGAAGAGTAATTCCCTTCAAAAGTTACCCATAGATAGCTCTACCAGTATGCTTTAGGCAAAGCTACTAAACTTTAAAGCAAACGCATCCGACTCTGGGGGTTCTTCATTCCATGTGTATGCAAGTTTTCCACATAAGCCTATAGTTCAAGTGGGAACAGACACAGAGATCGATGCCGCAGTAAGAATCCATCCTGTCTTCCCGTTAGATAGCCCCTGTCTTAAAAGCCAAAGACAACCACAGTTAAAACAAGTCCCCATCGTCTAATGCATAACGGTATTAAAATTAATTACTACTGGGATTTGGATGCCTCAGTAGTAAATTGTAATTGCCACTCTTGCAACTCAGGTCAGTAGGAACAAAGTGACTGGAAACACATGAACAGAATTCTGCTCCGAAAGTGGCACCAGGCAGGGAGCAGTGAATTAGGTCATTTTATAAGCACATGAAAGAGAACTATCATGCCTAAACAAAACAGGACACAGAATTGAACTGATTAAATACATTCCAGGAAAAATTTTTGCAACAAAACCACCAGTCTGTTATGTAAGAAAACATTTCTTAGGCCTTTATTTACAAAAGCTTTAAAAACAAATACCCTCTGTTATGCAAATTATTTGTTGTTTAAAAAGGACCACCCAGTTACATCATCGTAACTCAATGAAAAAAAAGGTGTTTGATTTTTTGCTTTGCAGTACAAGATACAACAGAATAATTTGGCGAACATTTGGAGATTTTTCTACTATTGATTTCCGTGTCGAACACGCGCACACACATCCGCGCGCGCGCACACAGGCACACAGTGTTGCACATTCCATCATTTCAGGCTAGTATTTAGCTATTCAATACCAAAAATCCTTCCTGCACAACTGCTCTGTACACATGCTATGCAGAGTTAAGAACATACTTTAGGGTCCTTTAAAACAATATATCTAAAATATATTGCTAAGATATACTCAAAAATAAACTAGCATTACACTCCTCAGGTAACTTTATTAGCTATAAGTTATTTATATTTTGTTGTTTTACAACAAATATCTGTAACATCTGTCTTTGTAGCAACTACAAAAAAAGCACGATTTAATTGTCCTTCTAATTCAACAGTTCAATTAAATAGTATTTTTTCAGATCTTTGGGTTTTATCTTCAACTAAACTGACTTTCAAAAATTGTTAAATCAAGTACATAATAAATATGACTTCATAAAAAATATCTGAGGTGTACATTACTAGAATAAAAGCTAGGAAGTTGATCAAGGGTAGTGTGCCGTTACAAAACGCCTATTATTCCAATATCCTTCAACTCTCAGCTTAATGGCAAAAATGCTAAAGTCACAGCTATTCTTTTCCTGAAGGGTGTAAAGCTGTTTTTTCAAGCTTCTTTCCCCCATCACAGAGCGGTTTTAAAGCAGCAGGCCAACCAGCAGTTGACAAGTGCAGGATGTGTTTGAAGACGACTGAACGCTAGTAAAATAACAGCAGTTACTATGATTTCAGTAGTTTGTTTTGCTTGAACAAACGGAGGTTATGCAGCAAATAAGTCACGTTCTATGGGTTGAGATACCAAGGAAGTACAGCGTGAAGCTGCTGAACTTGGCAGATGATTGTTTTCTAGCTAAGGGCAAAAGAAAAAACAAAAGTTCAAATAAAACAGAGGATCTGAGTCAGAGTCGCTCTCTAAAGTGCAAATTTGATGGTCCACAATGTTGAATAGCTAAAACGCCTGCATACTGGAAGGAACAGACATGAATGGGGAAGTTAGTTACAATCGGTGCCAGTTAATTTGGAGAAGGGAGAGGAAAGGGAAAAAAAAAGTAAAATCAGAAGATCAATATAGGTTAAGTTTACCAGACATTATGATTTAGCTTTCCCCTTCTCTCTGCCACACTGATCCTATACATGCTTCTTTACAAATGGGCTAGTTATGAGGCCAAAATGTAACCCAGAAAATTTTACATATCAATATTAAGATCAAAATCTGTGATAGGAACAGTCAATTTTAGTACATAGAAAGGCAGAAAAGGAAGTGTGCTGAGAAACAAGGAAAAAAAGCCTTATTGTCCAACGGGTTCAACCAGAGATAAAACCTATGTACAAGCATGTGGAAAAGATGGCCTTTCATTTCATGTCATGACTGTTTGTTGGCTTCCTCTTCATATGCATTTCCTGTGCCATTTTGTACATAAGATGACCCCGAACCAAGGCCGTATAAATGGCCACAATATTTAGCATCGTCAATGTGATCTTCAAAGAACATCTGAAGAGTTAAAAGAGAGACACAAATTAATGCCAAAGAAAAGGCTCAGTTTAAATAGAACTATAGAAAGGCTTTAAAATGTTACTTTCTTTTAGCATAAGATATCAAATCCCAAGATGATATAATTAACACCATAACACACAGTCTCAACACATTCTCAGTGTGCTGTATGACGTGATTCTTTAAATCTGTCAAGGAATACAAGCAGTCTTCCTGTGCACCTTTTGGGCTGAAATGGCCAAACGCAATGTTTTGATAATTTTGTATTATCAGTTATCGCTCACTTTTCTGCAAGCTCAAAGACATTTCTCCAGCTAGTTTCTGTAGAGTTTCTCACAACAGGCATATGCTTAGCATCCACCACTGGTGCCCATACTCTACCTACTTCTCAGTGCGGGGGGTTTCATCATACTCTGTCTCGAAACGGAGGTATGTCCTGATTCATATTACAAGGGTTCAGGGGTGGGGAGAATGTTTGAGCACAAAACCCTTATAGAGTTTAGAGAAATGCAGAAAGATGCATTTCCAACTAGGTCCTCACAGAGGGTGGGGGAGGGTGGGTGTCATTTAAAAAGGAACAGCAACATTAAAGTTTTGTACTAAGACTGCATTTACACCTTGCAAGTCTTAATTACAAACAGAACCTTTCAGTGGAAGGCATGTGAAACCCCACGATATTCTGCCTTTCAGGATTAGGTTTTCAAGCAAAAACACAAATCACACAACACACCCTAAAAACTTCACGGCAACCCTGGACATCCCAGTGGTTGCTATTCTGAGTCACCATCAACATCAGAAATGTAAGGCAGCCAGAAGCATGCAGGAGCAGCACAATACACGTCTAATGTAGAGGACTGCGGATACTACACCGGCTGAAAACGTCTCCCTTTAAGCTTTGCTCTTAGCAGCACAGTCTGGATGCAAGGTTCTGTACTGCAGGAATTGAAGACCTCAATTGAAAGTTTTAAAGCCCCAGCAGTTCTTAAAGAAATCAACAGGTAGGAAAACCCCAAAACAACAGCTCTACTGTTGTAGTATCAGGATTTAAGTACTTCTGATGGGAAGAAAAAGATCAGCAGCTTTTTTGTCTGGGACTCAAAATCCCAGCAAGTTGCAACTCCTTCACAGCAATCAGTAACACAGTAGTAACATCTTTATTAATTTTGTACCTCTGAAAGCATTGTAAAATGAAGGGTTTTTTCACTCAGAAATACATTGTTAAGCAACGAACTACTGAAAAGGCTTTAAAAATGCACATTAAATACATTTCTCTCTGCTGACTATGTGTCCTTATTTAGAAATGCTTTATTTGCAAGGAATCCCTGAAAATACTGAAAAAAATCATAATCAATCCATCTTTGTTAGCTTAATTAAGCAATGCTTTGCACTAAAAAAAAAAACCTCAAAGATTTCTACTTCTCCCAATAAGAGCTTTTAATAAACAAATTCAAGAAGCTAATTAGCCATGTAACACAAACTGCATCTCATTAGAGAAACGACCATGGGTTTGAACCTTTTCCTCTTGAAAGGCAATATCTTAGGCATGATTATCATATATTTCCTCTTTCCCTTTATTTGCTTTGGATTTTGTTTCAAATTCAAGAGTTAAAGATTAACAATACCAGGCAGATGGCAGTTAGCAGCACTGGGCTTGGATCGTACCAGAAATGCAATCCTCTCTATGACCTGCTTGACAACTGCAACAGTTCCAGCAGAGGCAGAACAGAGTGACAGGATGAGCAAACCAGCTTAAATCACAGCATTTATTTTTCACCTGCTGTCTCGCCAGTATTTGTCAGAAACTCGTGGTCATTTTCTCCTTTATACAAAAGGCTGGATTACAGAAGGTAGACACCTCAGCATACAATACTAAACCTTACTAAAAGATAAGGTTTGCTGTTGCCATCTGTTTTGTCATGGTAAATGACACTGAATTGCTGGCAGAATGCCATGTTCAGATGCACTGGCATTTGACCAGTACAACTGCTTTCCAGAAGAGGCCCCTTCAACATTTATTTCTTCTGCTAATGTAAAATATCCTAGTATCTTCTTATGATACGCAGACAAGCAGCAAGGATACATGAAGCTTGTAAGACCTGACTTCCCTTGCTGCAAACCTTGAATTAATTGACCGATGTATAATCTTTTAGGACCCGAGTTAATCTGTGCTTTACTCAATCGTACGGAACAAATGCGTGGACACTCTCCCCAGCAGCCTGAAAGTCATTATTTAACGTATCCGTAGCCTGCAAGTTTCGCTAGAAGTGGCTAGTCCAGATACTCTTTCCCCCCACCGGGCCTGACACAAGCAGCAGTGTACACCAGATGGGTATTACACTGAACAGAAGCTCCAAAAAAAACTGGCTTGAGTACAGTCACCCAGAAGGGACTCTAGGTCCAGTAGCTCATAATCACTGCAGCAGCCACCTTAAAAAAAGGTACCTTGCAAAACAAGGAAGGAAAAAAACCCCAAAACCAAAACACCACAAAGAATCCAAAAGCCAGGCACAGGCTGGAAACAGTAAGCAATACTCACTCATAGCAGCTAAGCAGAGAACCAATAGGGCTGGTTCACACTTACTCTGGGGAAAATACAAGTGGTCTTATTTTTGTCAAGAAAGGAGCGACCCCGGAAGCCATTCAGAGACCTCCTTTAAAATACAGCAGACTTATCAGAGTCAGCAATTGCATCTGACTATCACAGCACATTACTATCATGGATATAAAACCAATACATCCACCTACTTCTCTCATTTTGAAAAAGGCCATTCCTGTGAGTAAAGAATCAGATCCTGCCTGATGCTGTGGTCCTATCCTTTCCAGCTCTAACTGCTCAGCCACTTCCTGTAATCCACCCTGAAAAAGAAAACATTTTTGTTAACTGCTGAAAAAAATTTAATCAGGAAACTGAACAGCTATACTTAGGGAAATGTTACACAAGTCATACAACCTCAGGTGTGTTTTGACATTTGCACAGTAACTGAAGCAGTCATTATACTAGATAAATACACACCTGGAGAATCAAACTTCCAGTATCAATAGCAACATTAGAATTCTGTGCCAGTATTAAATAAAGCAGTATCTGTGACCAACAAAACTACTACTCCTTCGTGTTCCAGCTTCTCCAGTAACCAGATGTCATTACTTAACAAAACAATTCCTTCAAGATGTTGAAAGGACTGGCGATGCTGAACAACAAAACCAGGTGTTCTTGTACTCCTTCTATTTGAATGAAAGTTTAAAAGGAAAAAACATTGTTCTACAAACACAAGAATTCAAGTGCTTACAAATGAGGTGCCCATATGCCTCCATGTGTTAAAGTATCTAGGCTTCCTTTGAAAGAGACCTTTTTCTCTCCACTTACCTTTCAACAATTAAGTTGAGGGTTTTCCACTTCCCTTCACAAAAACTGAGAGTATCCTTAAGTATCTAGAACACTACAGGGAGTCCAGGAAAATGTTACACAGCAGGCATTTAGAAACCAGGTGGTAAATTCAAAAAAGGAAGAAAGTGCCCACTCCATCTCTACAAGACATTCTACCCTTCTTTAAAGTTTGTTTCATTNGGTGTGCAAAAAAAAATAATCCATCCTCTTTCAACTAGCTTTCTAAGATACTAAAATCCAATGGTATAGCCAGCTTTTCTGTTAGAGATGTATATTTAATAGTCACACGTGTAATGAAACCTACTTCTTAAAGTATATAAACATCTCCCATACATGCAAGAAGGGAACAATTTAAAACAGTAACTGTCTGCTTTGAATGCTGATACAAGATTTAAAAGCAGACTGTGAAGCTATAGACATCACTCCAAAGCTGCAAATCTATCTGCTCTTAAAGGTAAAACTTCTCAAATTTTGAAGCAAATTTTCTTCCCAATAAACAGAGTGACTAAATAAAGCTCTTTTTAGTGCCCCCACTAGGTGTGGAAGCAAACCCGTAAGAAGATCAGTTGAAGGAAAGATATGTTATACTGTAATTGCAGTCTTAATGCTGTAAGCTACACTGTGAGCACATAATTTTGTACATTAATTTTTTTTATCATTAAACCATAAAGCTACTGGAAACAGACTAAAGCACATGCACATTCTTAAAGGCCTACAAAGATCAAAAAAACAAAGACAAAATCCTTGGTGCTGCCCTAAGCTTTGCAAGGCAAAAATGTTGCACAGAGGCAATGTTTTAAAGAAAGACTGCCTAGTATCAAAGTTCACTTCCCTCGCACTCTTAACCTGTTTAAAGTACAGGAAGGGAAGCAATAAGAGGCAAAAGCATAACAGTCAAAGTTAAAACTTACAGAGCAATAAAAATAAAGTCTGACCCGAAAATCGGATCAAACGTTATGAAGTTCCTGCAAATCTTATGGCAACAGGTTTGGGTCCAGGTTTTTGTTTTGTTTAAGAAGATGTAAGCTTCAGTAATAACATTCCCAAGTAACACCTACAAATCAACATGAAGACCTAGTACTGGTATGCCTAGTTTTTTTTCTAGTTTGAGCAGCAGCAATAGAGTTTACAGACGTTTAAGATAACAGTAAGTCTATACACTATACAGTTAAGCACTGAAGCTAGCGTGTTTTCTTTACGGGCTTGGATGCAACATTTGAATGCTACAAACATGCTCAGTTATTTAACTTACACTCTCAAAAACATGCTGAGGGTTGGTGTGCAGGGGGAAAAAAGTGCATCTTGGACACAAGCATGTTCTCCGCTTTCTAACTGCAATAATGAGCTGTTAGTTAGCAACAGCAGTTAAGCCTATACCCTTTCAAGGCACAATTTTCTGCTCCTAAACCCTGTACTTCCTCAAGCTGTGAAATAGCAGTGCCTCATCATCAGGTTCTGCTAGCTGTATGACTGTCTACACTAGCTTCAAATAACTTTGAAGAAAGAACACTCAAGAATAAAAATCAGTAATACGTACGCAGCAGCTGCAAGCTCTGAAATGTAGACTTAGTAATTCAAAATTTACAGTAACAGCAGCCTGCAGAAGAACACTTTGAAAACAGTGCTTTTAATGGTATATATCTATTTGTAAATATATCGCACCACTTCTGCGTCAAACTTCTTGGTCTATAACTGCAATAATTACCGAATAAAACCTCTGTCTCTGAAAATTAATAGTCTACCGAGATTCTCTTTCAGGCAAGACTTTTGCACTCCAGATAAGAACATTTAACTCTTTGGAGGAAGAGGAGGAATTCTTTCAAATTTTCAGAGCATTGGTCTTTCAGGAAAGAGGCCACAGAATGATTTACACACACGACTGCAGTCAACAGCAAATCCAGTTGAAACTCTCATTTCACAGCACTGGTACTGGAGTTCATTGTTCTGTGCAACCCACCACCTTAAAAGCAAGTTTCCAATAAGGCCTATAAATCTACATTACTTAGAGCTGGTGTTACTATCAAAAGGCCTGCAATTGTCTACATAGAAAGATTATTAGAAAACAAGCAAGAGTTCAACCTATACTATGTTAGTATCTCAAGTTAACTCTCAACCTGCATGCCAGTAAAGTACACTCATGTCTATCTGAGTTAGGGTAACATACTGTAAATTCACAGACTACTTCAGTCCACAAAAAGAGCATCAAACAGCTTCCCGGTCCTCAAGCGTATTTCTCTTCTCAATGCCAAAAATTGGTTTTTGGGTGTGTGGGGGCAGGCAGTGGGGACCTACAGCAAGTCAGTGACTTTCATATGAAAAATAACTTAAGACAAGTCAATAAAGGACAACTGCACAGCAGTTCAATTCACTGCAATTTAATAGAGATTGAAAGTGACAGACATTAGGAGACAGTGCATGCATTTTTAGAGTCACAACACTGCATGTTTAGAAACTTGTTTCAGACAGCTGCTCTCAGTACAGTACAAGTCCACCATCACTTCATCACTGGTAAATCCAGAGGGGTAGGGCAGTCCACCTCCCTTCCCCTCCTGTCATTACCAGTCTTCAGGTTAGGTGACAGGAACAGGACTTACTGCAGGAAAGCTGACCTACAGCTCCGCAAAAAAAATAAAATAAAAAATAAAAAAATCACCCTTGTTCTTAAGGTTTGCTTAAATAAGACCTGTGAAGGTTTTTCTTGTCTTCCAAAAAAAATTACTCTCTTCAAACAATGCAGGTTACACACAACTATGTCTTAACGAAATATAGGAAATACAATCCCGTCCTCCTCAAACCCATTGGGAATGTCACCTCTGGAATGGTGACATGGAACATCATTCTGTCACCTTTCCTACACCACTAAAGTCGGATTATACATTCTGTTCTTGGTAAGTGCGTCGCCACCACTAAGACACCAGATGCTTTACTTTGCTTCATCAGGAGTGAGAAAGTGAGGGAGTTTTTTGTTTTGAGGTTCCCCCTCACCCCTCCTTTAAGACTCCTGAAGTTTCTGAACATTTCATTTTTAGTTCTGGCCCCTGTGGAGAAAAACTGTTTCCAAGATGTTCTCCAATACTCAGCTATTTGCCCAGCTGATTACACCAATAACAACTCTAGATGAACACAGGTAGGTGTACTTTTCGTACTACCTGGAAGGGAGGTCTCCATTTTCAACATTAATTTGATTAACAAAAAGATTTACACGCCTTACTCCCCACACAAGTAGACTACTACTTAAAAGTGACACACTCTTATTAGTTTATCTCAGAAAGAAACAGAGGACTATAAACCCCATGCAGATCATTAGTTGAGCACGACGAAGTGGCAAGCCATTCCTTAGTTAGGATTTGGTTGCATTACAGTCAGTGTTCACTTTTTCCTGCAGGTTCTCATTAAGAAAGCCTAGAGAACGGAGTCACTTTCCATAAAAGCGGTAAGTCATTAATTGCCTCAGATGAGCGATGCACCTCATTCCAGCAGCAGTCCAGGTTCTTACAGTTCTTTGGCAAGTAAAGCTGTTAACAATCCCTGTAGCATCTTTCTTTCACTTGCTGTCTTCCCCTTCACACACTTAGTTCCAGTTTCCATTCATTCTCCAGTCCAATAAAGTATCCAAATTTTATGCCTGATACAGTAAGCCAATCAGTAACCCCGCTGGCCTGATACGAGAGATTAGTTTCTAGTACTGCATTTTTTTCTAGAAGTCACATGTTGTCCCTGAACACATGCTGTTGTTTATCTTTCCTTATGGGGCCATCTGAAACATTCTTCGCTCCACTCCTCTTCCCAAGACACTTCCACAGCATCATCGTTGCAATTACCTTTGCCAAGACGACTGCAGTCCTTTAGTGGACTGCACAATGAGGAAACAAGAGTATATGAAACCCATCAATTCTTATGGCTCAAGAAGTGAAGGATCAATTCCAAACATGGGTTTATCATCTGTCAAGAAAGACTGGGCACTATAAATACATTATCAACATGCTATTTTTAAATGGTAAGCAGTTATAAAAATTGATGTGTGCTCCTTCCTGCCTCTATTAATAGCTCTTAATATTAAATATAGAAAGTTTGAGATAATACCCATTAAACAGACTTGTTATCAAAGCAAAATCAGAAAATAAAAATACAGAAAATAGAGTACTTTCTGCTAAAGAATACCTTTCTCCAAAACCAAAATTTGTTCTGAGCCATTAACAGGTTACTTACCTTCAGATTTTTGCAACTCTTCATGAGATATTTTACATCATAGATGACAGGGAAAAACAATCGCAGTATCTCAAAGAAATCCAGCTCTTCTTCAGGTAAATTAGAGTTTGTCAGGATTTTGATTAGATAGCCAAAGTCATATCCACTGCAAATTAACAACAAAAAACAATATAAGCAAATAACTTAGAAGCATGCTTCTCACTTCAAACATCAAGACTTTATTACACATCAACAGGACATTCTGCTTAATTTCAATGCAGTTAAGACTGACTCTTACAAAAGACTAGGCCTCAGTGTAAGTGACCGCATTGCAGTTTTCAGGGAAACATTTTAATTTAGTCCTAATAAGGCCAAGTGAAGCAGCAAAAAAAACAACCAAACAAAAAACCTGTCTAGAGGAGCTTCTACAAATCCTGAAACAATGTACTGCTGCTGGGGCTCCATCTGATAACAAGAACATAAACCAGAATGACTCCTAGCTGGTTTCTTTCACACAGACTAGAGTTTCTCACTACAAACTGAATGAGA
Source organism: Burhinus bistriatus (assembly GCA_013397275.1). Classification (NCBI taxonomy): domain Eukaryota; kingdom Metazoa; phylum Chordata; class Aves; order Charadriiformes; family Burhinidae; genus Burhinus; species Burhinus bistriatus. The sequence continues at coordinate 369,032 of VYXH01005044.1, read as the reverse complement.
CAGAGACACTTCAACAGTTCTTGAAATCCAAAGGATTCATAAGTTTCCAGAACCAACACATGTTTACAGCTGGAGGCAAGTTTCACCCTCAGCAATGAAGAACAGATTTTTTTTCAACTTTCCCAATTAAATCAGCACAGTTACACAACTGAAAAATTTAGTATTTTGTAGACTATTACTCATTTTGGACAGAGCAAGATGGAAATTTTTTTGTGTGTACATATAAGTCAGCAGGACACAGAAAGATAACTGAGCAGCACGGGTTTGGTAGAAGAAACTGAGGTATTATATATAACGTATGCGTGTAATGGAGAGAAGAGTTTGGGAAGACTTCCTTCTCAGTAGCTTGGCTGAAGAAACAGGACATAGGAATGAGGTGTGGAAGTAAAAGGGGAAATCATGTACTTTTACAAAGGGTCGTGAGAGGAAACAGAGGGTTTAAGTCATAGGAAAAACAGATGTCAGGTATTAAGCAGGACTGAACACCAACAAACAGCAGTGATGACTAGTTATCCTTTTCCCTGGAAAATCTGTTATGGTTTCAGCTGGGCTGGCCACTAAACAAACGACAAAGGCAAAGATTACAAGCCAGATTATTCATGATCTGATCATGAATCTGATCCATTCTGATCCCTTGTACTTGCAGGATTGCTCATGCACATATACACTGAACTAGATGGGGGACCAATACATTATCTTGTTATTAGGTTTGCGCTGAACCCAATCAGTTCCTAGATTTTACTGACAGGTCATTTTAAAAATGTCTGTACTAACAAAGGAGATGACAACACACAGCAGGGCTGCCTCTGCTGAAGACCGCATCGGGTTTGCTACTTAAGGAAGCTTAGCGTATAGCTGAGAGACAATTCAAGTGAACAGGTGGCCACCACAGACTCCAAATTCCCAGTTTAAGACTTCATGTTTGTTCTTGATTACATGAGGATCATACTCAAACCCAAGAATTTTGCAACTTGGTAAATCCTAACTGAGATCTTTAACTGTGACATGAGCCACACAGAAGACAAATCAGGTAAGAGCGCCGTACTACTGATCCTGCAGATACTTAGCACCGCCAAAGGCTGGTGACATCTGATGCAGGCTCAGGGCTTTAGCTTGCATACTCAGTGTAAAGAAGATTTATACCTTTTGTATACGATGGGATTCTCTACATCATCTTTATCTTATGAATTTCTAGACAGAGGGTAGAAAATCTTGAATATACTGGGAATAAATGGATTGTTTCCTAGAAGTCCATTAATACAAGATATACAAAAGGTATGGAATATTGCAGCTCTCCCCACGGGGGTTTCCAGTGTTCTAAACAGGAATTTCATGTTGAATGAATCCTGCACTGCATCTGGTCCTTTGAAGCTGTGCTGGCAGTACTCCAATCTCCACAGCAGCAGCCACTGGCCAGGGAGCAAAGGAGCCAAAACATAAAGAAGGATTTCAGCCGAGTCTTACAAAGTAAAAACCTGTAGCTTTGAAGCTTAATTTTATTAGATCACCTATGAGGGGAAAAAGAAGTGGTGAGGAAGCCTGTATCAGCATAAAGCCCTCTATAGAAAAAGAAAGTTAAAGACATATTAGCAAAAAAGGCTGTTCAGAAAGATGCAAAAAAGACTGTTTGGGATTAAAGAGATTTACTCCTCTAGAAGTTAGAGACCTTATTAACTCACTGAATTACTGACATCTGTCATCCCTGTGGCTCAAATGTAACATTCGTCTTAAAACTTCTAAAGTGAACAGTATTTGCACTCCTCTTCTTCCAAAAAAAAAAAAGTTTGACTCCCCTTCCTTTTCCAACAAAAAATTATGTACGTGACTGAATTACTAGAAAACAGATGCTCTCAAACACTTCCAATTTCTGTTAAGAAGGAAGTACTGCGAGAAAAGTCAAAATTCATTTACTATTTGTATTGAGAGGAAGCAGGCTATCATAAATCTGCAATTTTGAGGAAGAATTATATATAGATATGTATTTTTCCCCTGCAGATTGTAGCAGATTCTTTTGTTCTAGGATCCTCATGCAGAAAGAGGAAAGAGGATATCTGAACAGTGGATTTAACAGGCACGATTACCCTTCCATTGCATGATAGCATTCAGTCAGATACCTGTTCTTGGATCCTAAGCATGGGTTAGTTTTAGTCAGCTCAACTAAATGATGTCTCACATTCCTTAAGTTCCAGCTGCTTACACTTACTCCCACTGTGCTTGTAACAATCATCACAAACCACACTTTACTTATCACAATGCAGTACCAAGGCATTTACATCATCTTTTTAGTATACATTTCAGGGGTAGTATGCTCCACTCATCCAAGCTTACACAGACATAAGAACTGTCACTCCAATTCAAGTCTAAGGTAGACCTAGTTCAAAAATTTTTGAGTGGCCACTGCTGAACGCTGACAGAAGGGGATGAAAGTCCACAGTGAGCAATTATGTAATTACCTGCTCACTAAAGAAGTTCTCTTCTAATCCTCTAACAGGCAATTAGTGGTTAGTTTATAACCTGAAGCACCTAGGCTTCCTTTCCTTAAAAAGCTTTCACCATTTATAATATAATCACCTAAATTTACTAAGTGCAGCGAGCCACAATCCCTGGAGCAACATAAGGACTCTTACAACAACCTTCCCCCCGCCTCCTTTTTTCACTGAAGATGGACAGCTGTAGGCAACAAGACCACAGAAAAGATCAAACATGCCTGTATTTCTTTCACCTACTATCCAGAAAGAGTTCAGATAGCCAATTAACAATTAATTCTACTGAAATACCAACAGTCTCTGAAATAAATCAAAACCTGACAGAGCTGAGAAAGCTTTACTTCATTTTATAACTGGCTAATACAAATGAGCCAACAGATTAAACTTTATAAAAATCAGTTAGACACAAATGATTATTGAAATACAATAGCTTGGAACTTTTCAGCTTCCCAAAAACATCTGGGTTAAGAGGCATGTTTGCACAGAGCATGTTTTGCACACAGGTGGACACTCAAAGCTTCAGCAGATCAGTCAGCTGAACATCCACAAAAAACAGCATTTGAGCTGTTCTGTTTTATAACTTGTTAGACTGCCAAGCACTCACAGCTCTCTTGGCTGTGACAAGAACCAGAAATTCAGGGCTTCCCCCTCCTCTCTCATCGACTCAAATACATTTCAACACACACAAAAGATTTGATGGAGTCGCTTATGAAGTTGTGGTATACAAGAATCAGTGACAGTGCAAATGTTTCTTTGCTCATGCCTGGCAGAACTGCAGGTCCACATGGATTTGCTAATAGGTCAGGATACCAAGGCAACTATACCAAATGCAAGAGATAAAAAGCGCACAAAGAAAACTATTTGAGAAGTTAAGAGCTTAGAAATAAACTACATAAGAGTCCAAGAAAATCAAAGACTGGGAAATGAAACAAAACCAAAACATAACCTCACACTCTGAGAAAGGGGTAATTCCCCTCTGTCTACTTCCTAAGAGACTCAAATGTTGAAGGTTAGCAGTAATTAAAGCACTTTAAGGAAACAGAAGCAATAGCAGTCAGCAACTATCAAACACAGCTTTTACAGTAGTCAAAGACCTACTGCATGGAGAGCCTACAAGAACCGAGTTTTCAACTGTCCTGTCCTGCTGTTTAAGTTTCCACTGACAGAACATAAGCACAATCGACTGAAGATATATTTAGAAATACCCATTTACTATTCGTTGTAGCACATTTTATGGGACCCATGCTCATTTATAGCTTTGTGCAATCTTAGCTTCCTCAAAACTTAACCCACTACTCCAGGGTTTTGCGCTCAAGATAATATCAACGTGCTCAGCCAAGCACAAAAGCCTCTGACTCTCGACACTCTCCGACTTCCAAGCACAGTTGTGGATAATCCCTGTTTGACAAACATTTGTTGGAATAGCTGTCTTAAGAGGATTTCTGAAGACATTTTCAGTGAAGTCCACAACAGAAACTCATTTTAGCACAGATGAAACTGGACTTCAGTGAAGCCATTCCAAAACCCTTCCATAAGCTGCACTAGTAAAAATGGTATTATTGCACGGTTTGCACTACACTTCGACCAGCATATTAGTCAGGAATCACACACAATCAATATAATTATGCTTTAAAAAGAATCCCTAGTGTAGAAATGGCTCAGGTGTTCTTTTGCTGGGATAGCTTACGCTGGGCCCTTAAGGTTATTAGGTGATACTGGAAAAACACCATTGGGTAGCTGTAGCTGCTTCTACACAGCAGTGTCCATTGATATACCAGTTACATGCATAACATGCCTCCCCTTCCCTTCTCCTGAACCATCCAAGTCATTTTACTGCAGCCCAGTGTAAATCACAACTATCCATATAAGAGCCCATAATAATGGGTTTAAGAAGCTGAAAGAAACTTCAATCACTAATTCAGCCTTTGAGTTATTTTGACAGCATTAATGGAATTCTTGTTCCAGTATTTTTCCCCAAAGTGCTACCCTAGTAGGAAGATAGCAACAGTAAGATTATTTTGGAGTCATATTGTGCGTTGAGACAGCTGCAAGAGGAAGATGTAGGCTGATTAGGTGACAAGCATACTCAGAGAGGATCCTTCTTTTTTTTTTGTTGGTGTTAACTGTCTCCACCCCCCCCCCCCCCACACNCCCCCCCCCCCCCTTTTTTTTTGGAGAGTCAGTCTAACACTCACTTTCTACAAAGCAACTTAAAAAGAAGAATTCTGCTACAGGCTGTTATATGCACCTTTCTACTACTGTTTTACATTCCTTACTGAAGCAATCCTGGGTTTTCAGTTAATTAATAACGTAAATACTTCTCTAATTCCATGTGACTTTCTCTCCTCCAACCTCCACTCCAAGATTTAATACTAAAGGACGAAGAATTTGGGGCTTTTTTTCCTACTTTTGTCACCCACATATTACCACCCCACCAATATAACATGTGTGGTAAACAAGAATAAGGCTGTAAGGAAACTACTAGTCTCAGCTAAAACATTTGCTCTACCTTTGTTCATTTGCTTAGCAGCCAGCATTTAAGATGTCAACTTGAGAGCATTACATAGCAATAAGCCTTTAAAGCTACTTTTGCTTGCAAAAAGTGCAAATTATCTCGGCACATAGTTGACTACACAATGACTACTGCATAAGTTTTAAAGGGTTAAATTGTATTAACACCCGAAGATCTTTTGAACCTTGACAGATTCGTGGAGATATAGCATTTGCATTTCTATTTCTACTCGGAAGATGAGTTCCTGTGATGGAATAAACAGTAAAATATATTCATTTCTGCAGCTAGAATTAAATCTACTCATCTTGGATGGAGAGCCCTGATAAATGTTCAGCTGCCCAGATTACAAGAAGATTTAAAACAAATTTAAAAGCGCTTTATAAAACTCTTCACTGATAATTCCGCAGTCTCTCCCATGAGACAAACAATATTTACTCAAGAATTGCTTAGGAATAGTTTGCTTTTATCATTGTTGCTATTATTATTTGCCTGTGTGATATTAAAAGATACAACGCCACCTGCTGGCTTAGGAGTTTCATGTTTCTCTCATTTACAGTTTTCTGGTTACAGCGTAAACACCAAAAATAAAACACCAGTACCGCTCTGTACACTCTATTCTTCTAATACAGAATGGTGCTATAGGTATTGCAGCAGAAAGTTTTCTAAGTCTTACCAACCAAGTATATACTATATACACTATCAGATGTATACCACTTAACACACAAGATGTGAAATCCAAGCTCTAGAATTTAATAATCAATATTGAAAACTCAAATACTTAACATGCAGAATTTACCTATGAAAGGAAAGCCACTTGACTCCTTCGCAAAGTACAACTCCTGATGTCATAAGCAGTTCTGCAAAGTACTGTGTCTCAATTCCTTCTTCCTCATGCTTTTTAAACTGGATACCAGATGTTGTCAACAGTTCAATAGAGTCCTGGGCATACATATCTTCTCTAAAAACAGACAAAGGAAAAGTAAATTTTCAAAGTCTACAAACTTCAGTGATTATAAACCTGGTAACATTTCTTTTTTGCTATTCATTCCACAGACTTCACTAGTATAGAGCAGGAGCAACTTGACTTTGTTCCGTGTTCATTACAAAACCAATCATTTTTCATAGCTTTTGTTAACGTTCACTAGCATTTCACCATTCCCAGCACCTCCATTCTCGTCTCCTTTCAAAAAAAA
>VYXH01005044.1:337987-358250 GCA_013397275.1 Burhinus bistriatus | reverse complement strand
GGGGGAAGCGGCCTGTGTCGCCTGCCCCGGGGTCTGTGGGGACGGCGCCTGGGGAGGGCGTCGTGTGTCCCCCACCTGGGGACGGGATTTCGCCCCCGTCCCCTCCCGGTGAGGCCCGGCTGGGTGCCGCCGGCCCNAGAAGGCAGGTTTGCTGTGGGGGGTGGCGGGGACGACGACTGGGGGCCGTCCCCGCCGGCTGGGCGTTCGGCGGCGAGGATCGGGCGCGGGTCGTCGTGCCCGGTGACACCGGCGGGGTGGCCGGAAAGTCTGCTAATTGATTTAATGGGTTTTAAAGTCCGCAAAGAGGTGTGGATGGCGTGTGTTGGAATAAAGGCTTTTTTCTGGAAACTGGCTGTGGCAGCGTAGTTCTTTAAAAGTTAAGAATGAAACGTAGAGCATAAAGGGGCTGTGCGTCACAGCGGTCTTATCAGCAGTGGCATAGCAGCCCTGCCGGCTCTCCAAACTGATGTACAGTGCTAACTTGCTAATAACTGACTGTTCCTTAGTTTTATTTAGATGCCCACCAGAGACAGGTGGTTTTTTCCTGTTCAACAGCCACACTTTTACAGCAAAACACCTTCCTTTATCCCGAGATACTCCAGCTTGTCAGTATGCTGATCAGTTTTGCCTAAATTTTATTGTTTTAAAAGTGTTCATTCTCTAAAAGGAGATCCACGCTCCACATATTTCAAGTTATATTTTCTGTGAACGTGTAAGCATTCATCCTCCCTAGGATGTCTGATGAAGTAAAATGATAGAAGTCTGCAAAAGTGATCCGGAAAAAGAAAATATAATATTTTCTGTTATGTCAGACTGAGACTAGCAGTGGAAGAGAAACTGATTGAGTTTCTAAGTTTAATAATTGTGGTCTGCTCACTACCGTAATGTTTTGAATTATCACGCAGGAAGCATGACAGTATTGCCGAGCACTGCTGCTTGCTTAAACTTAAGTCTGTTCAGAGCGAATTTTGCAAATATTTTTGAAAGATGGTTCACTTTACTAAGGAGCTGTCTCTGTGGGTATGCAGCAGCTCACCTAATTAGAAGCTTTTCTTGGACTGGCCTTACTTCGCCTTTTATTTCTACCCTTTTTTCCCCAACCAGGGAGATGAGCTCACCCCAGGTTAAGTCCCCAAAAAAGGTGATCAGTTCTTGTCGAAGTCAGCTTGCTGAACTGGTTTACTATTTGTTTGTGCAGGCAGCAGTTCAAGCATAGGCAGAGAGGGAAGGGACCCTGCAGCCAGGAATGGAGATGAGGGGTAGGGACATGGTAGCTGTTCAGACGTAACTTTACAGCCCTGTAAACTAGCCTACCTGGTCTCTCTTGACGATAGGTGTAAAATCAGGCAAGTGGAGGAGTAAATTCTGGCAAAGCATACAGTTTTCTTAAGGTACTTATTACTGAATAAATCTGAGTAACAGTGCCTCAAATTCTGTGCTTTTAAAAAGGTATGTGTACTTGTGCAAGTTTTCAAAAGTCCAAAGGTTTTTTTGGGTGGGACTGATGTGCTTGCTTATGGACTCCATAGCAGCACAGATCTGTAGGATAGGAATATGCATTAAGCATTGCAACAGTGTTGCTTCCTAAGCAATGATTAAATAAATGTCATTCTCGTGTTTGTTTTGTCTGATAAGTATATTTTGTCCTTCATTTATGTGTATCCCAGATGCTCCTCACTGAAATGCTCAAAATAAAATTCTTGGCATGGTGTAGTTACCCAAGTTAGGTAAGTTTGGTTTGTGTTGTCTTAGGTCGTAAAAGCCCAGGTATTTCGTTAAAGTAGCTAGGCTTTCTTTTCAGGATCCCTCACAGGCTAGGAGCTTGAAATCAAGTTTTTGTGTTTAAAAACTGGTTTTCTTACGTTTGCTGTTATTCTAGCCAAAGTTAAGAATGTGTCATTTTTCCAGTGTACCCATTCCCACTTGGGGAAGGGACAACTAAGTTTATCGGTTCAAAGTTTCACTTAAACAAGTTGTAACACTTTGGACAGCTCAATGAGATTCTGGATTTCTTGTTTCTCTCTCCCTGTTCTCTTCTTCCTCCCCAGTTCCTATAGGTCGTGCACGTGAGTGCAGTGTAATTATATACCCTTCTCAAAAAAATTTTGTAGCAGGCTATTAAAATGCGTGACAGATGATTACAGGGCAGGAACGTGCATGAGAGGTTCCAGGGAGAATCCTTCAATTAAGAATAAGGAGGTGGTGATTTTGCTGTGTGGTGTGTCACAGTAGAGCCCTAAACTCTGATTTGAATTCTCCTGTGCTGAAGATGTCTGATAGTTTCTTCAAACAGCATGTGATTTCACAGGGAGAGAGCAGATACTGAGCTGTCTGTAAGTGGAATAAGGTTGGGCTGCGGAAAGCAAGGTGTATAGCTAGGTTTGTGTCTTACTCCATTTATTCCCAAAGCTCTGAAAACTAGAGTTTTAAATTCTATGTGCAAATAATGCTTTGCAGGGGTACAAAACACTCCTAGCACTACGCTTAACACACATTTGCAGGTAATGTGTTTTGGGTTTTTTGAGGAAGTGATTGTGTGGAGTGTACCTGGCGGTGGATGGAGGAGCATTTCTGAAGTTGGGTGCAAAGAGGCTTTCTGGGAACACCCAGCTGCCATTATTCCCAACTGCAGCTCTGTTCCCTCCCTTTATAAGGGAGCCTTAGAGAGGTGAGGGAGAATATTATTAACCAGGTGCAGGCAGGAAAAATACATGGAAGAGGAATCAGTCTGCTTTTTAAGTTTGTTTTGATGGAGGCATTGTAAGATGAAGCTAATTTTCTGCCCTCCTTTCTCTCCCATTCCCAGCTTAGGTATGTTCATAATGTCCGGAAATTCTTCTTCTGAGCTAAGTCTTCTACTCCTCCTCCTCCGCATTCCTTGGGATACTGTCTTTCAAAACAGTGTTGCTGTGCATACAAATTGTAGAGTGCTTTGAGTGTTGAAATCAGCTTCCTATTAATGCAGCTGATGTAGAGGTTTTTTCACAGTAACTTACCTGTTACAGGAGAAGCAAATTTGGGTTTGTTCTTACCAGATGTCATAAGATACACATTTCTTCACTTGATGTTTTCAGGGGAGTCTGTGTCGTGAGTGTCACAGGATTACAGAGCTTTACATTCTTGCAAGTAGCTCTTCTGCAGAAAATTCTTGACAGTATCTGTGCAAGTGCATAGATTGTGGTGTGTGTGGAAAAAACCTACTATTAAATAGTAAACTAACCTATTAAGGAAGAATGCCTAGTGTAACGTATGTTCTAAATGTTGATCTGTAGGCAGTGTTGCAGAGCAATACTTAGTTGTGAACCAAGTGTAATGCCTTGGCAAAGTAGATGTTTTATCAGATAAAATTCAATATATAAAAAAGTCACTGATGTGATGTCTTAAATTAAGCCAGTAAGTGGAGAAAAATAAGTTGAGATTGTTGTCAGATCAGTGAGCAGTGCAGTTTTGTCTACTGTATTTCCATTGCTTGTGATCATGTATGAGGTTTAAAAGTTGAATCTGCTAGTTTTTGCTTTAATCTTAATATTCAATATAGCATTCTGAAGCATATTAACTTATTCCAGCATTTTCAAATTTATTCTTACAAGGCTTTTCAAAACTAAACTAAATACAAAGGTCTGAGGTCATGCCTTTTTTAGACTTTAGGCTGTTATATTGACCATGAATTGGATGCTAACAATTCCTTCTTTTGACAGCATTGCAGAAATTAAGAAAGATGTGGAATATCGACTACCGTTCACTGTAAACAACTTGACAATTAATATTAACATGTAAGTAGGGTGAGATATCTCTATGCACATCTGGAATATTAAAATTGTTCTTTAAAAAAGTAGTAATAGAACATAAGTGGCTCCCATCTCGTAACTAATTTCAGGGACTATAATCTGGATTTGCATTAGTAGTTGTAGTGATATGAATGAAAATAGTTCTGTACAAGATGCAGGTTCTCAGCTGAAAGCAAAACTATTTTGCTGTGCTCAGCTCCTAAGATACCTGCATGGTTTTAGTTGAAGGTAAGTAGGAGAAAACGCTTGAGAGTTTCTGATGACTTTGAATCCCCTACAACTGAAAATAAACTTAATTAGTAGTTTACTAATCTGCTGTAACTCCTAACGCTTACCCCAGTTAAGCTTCTGGATCATAACTTAAGTGATTTATTGTAACATTTCCTGTGAATTTACTTTGGGGGGTGCTTTTGCTCTGGCAAATACGGACAGTATTCTAGTCACAAGTTGGTTTTTTAGCCTGATAACTTGCCTGATATTCTTGCAGGTTACACTGTATTGTCTTTGTAGTAACAACATTTGTATTACAAAATATTCTCATTGTGCTACACCTTTTTCTTTCTCTGTGGACATAATTGCTTCATTGTTATACTACAATTTTGCCCAGTAAATGCTCTCTTCAGTTCCATGGAAGTCTGGTATTCTAGTCTGTCTGACTTCTAATGTTTAACTGCGTAATCTGTTTGCATGCTTCATTCACTCTGTATTTCTCCATAACTCTTCTCGTAGAAAAGTAAGCTTATGTAATTAATATTACTTTTTCTTTGCATAAGAAGCCTTCTTATGCAAAGTTATCATGGGATGTAGCTGTAGTAGTGATTATTCTTGTATTTGCAGCTTGCTTCCACCTCAGTTTCCTCAGGAAAAACCAGTCATCACTGTTTTCCCACCTGTGAGACATCATTTAATGGACAAGCAGGGAGTATATGTGACCAGTCCATTAATCAGTAATGTATGTATAATTTGTAACTTCATAGATATCTTCTGTTAATAGTAATTTTAATGCATGTCATGCTAGATTATTGCTAATACTTCTGGTAAAAAAGACTAGTACAGATCCTAATCCCTCTCAAACGGTATTTTGAGTGGTCTGAAAAGAAAAATTCAGTAGTGTTCTGTATACTACTACTTATTCTTTTACTGCTACCATTACTGAGTTGAGTTTTCCATATATCTAAAACTATTTTAAGTTATGATGGCTTAGAAAGTTCCTATCACTTTTCTTGTTAATGCCAATAGCACAGTTCTTGTTTCTCTACAGTGTATTGCAAATAAGGGAGAAGGGTGCTTTAAGACTGTTTTGTAACGGCGTTCTTTCTACCCTAATCCTATTAGAAAGATGTGAAGGTTTTAGCTCTAATATTCAGGATTTTAATGTGTTGTTCTTTTTCCCCTTTTCTCTGCCAACAAGGATGTGGTAGTTTTTTGGGGTGAGGGGGAGGTCATGACTTTTTCAGAGTGCAATTAATACTTTTTGTCTCAAATCTTGACTTCTGCAAACACCATTCTCCCCTCCCCCCCCGCCCCCCCGCCCCTTTCTCTGGTTTCCCAAATGTAACTTGGTAACTAAGATGGGGTCTTTTTGGTTGTTCATCAGAAATGTTGTACTTGATTAATTCTCCATTTGTAATAGAATATACAAAAGACTTTCAGTTTCTGTTCAGTTCTGAGTGGGTTTATCACTTTAATTGGAGCTTATGTATATGCAGTTTACAGTAACTGTTATGTCTCTGAAATAGCATCCAGCACTGCTATGTGGGTATAATGAACAGTCAAGTTCAGCGCATCTTGGAACTGTTGGACTCCAGGCATAATTTTTCTTCTGCATTGGGTTTTGATTTTTTGTTTTTACCAGTTTACAATGCACTCAGATCTTGGAAAAATTATTCAAAGTTTACTGGACGAGTTTTGGAAGAATCCTCCAGTTCTGGCTCCTAGCTCAACATCATTTCCGTAGTAAGTATCTATAAACATGATGAATGGAATTATGTATATTAACTTACATTTTTTTAGGACAGATGAAAGCAAGTATTAGGAGGGCAGGAACAGGAATAATGTAGTGGATGTATTGGGAGACATAGATTCCCTGCCTTTGCACAGTTTCCTGTGCAAGGGCGTGATTGCTTTGCGAAGAAACACCAGATTTCATTGGAGTTACTGTATCAACATGCGGATGTAACTTCTTGTGCTTCTGTTTTCTTGAAAAAGAATAAATGTTTGCATTATCAGATGACATCTTGAATTTGCTGTAGATCATGATCTGAGCAGTTGTGTTTCTTCATATTCTGCTCATAATCTCACAGGCTCGGGGCCAGCTTCTGTTGTACAACTGTGCAAGAGAAATTGTGCCATTTAAATAGTTGTATTAAATATGCAAAAGTGGTCTGAGACATTACAGATTTATCAGTACAACTGTGATTCTTGTGGCTGGCAATGGTCATAGAATGGTTGATGCAGCTGCAGTTGTGATTTTAAAAAAACTCATTCATGTTATTTAGAAGTCATTATGTGCATGTTGCCCAAGCTGTTAAATGTGATACCATAAATAAGAACTAATATACGACACAGATGCATTTCTCAGGACTTTTAGACAGAAACAATTTTAATTTATGCTCTCATAAATTTTTGAGAAGTAGTTTTCTTATAATTAAGAGTGGGAGTGCATATTTGGCTGCTTTACAAGAATATAGTTTAATGGAATTGTATATTATGTTGCAGTATAAAACATAGAGTAGACTTCCTATGTTGGAAGTAACTGAGAACAGAAAATGCAAAGTTTATGGTGATTTAAAAATTCAGTCTTGTGTCTTGTATGTGGTCTATTAATTATAATTCAAATGATAAGAAATGTGCTGTAAGCAGTTGTTTGCTCATGGTTGTGGTTTTTTGTTTGTTTATTTGTTTTTAGCCTTTTCAACAAACCAGCTGGAATGCCTCCGTATGCTCCTCAGGGGTTCCCATTTCTTCCTCCATACCCACCTCAAGAACCAAATAGAACTATGGCAGCCGTGCCTGTTGCTGAATCAGTTTCTTCAAGCTATGCTACAGACAAGCCTGCTGCTCCCTCTTACGGCTTGATTGCTGATCTGCCGCTACCTGTTCCGACAGCAGAAGCAGTGCTTCAGGTCTGTGCACTGAGTTTTGCTGCTTAAGCTGTCAGACACTGGGTATAAGTTTCCTCAAGAGCACACAGGGCATTGCTGCAAAACTGAAGGGAGCAGTCTGAATGACTGCACTTTGTTGTTTCGCTCGTGCTAGGAACATTAAACTGTCGTTCTGGCCCTGATGAAAAGTTTTTAAAAACAAACATGAAGTCAGAGCAACAAGTTTGTCTTTCTGAGTTTCAGTGAAACTAGTGTTATGCTAAATATCTTTGAATATACTTTTTTTCTGGAGCTGCACTCCCCCATAGTGCAGCTGTGACTGTTTCTCCAGCCATAGAAAATGAGATCTTTGTCTCTATATGGGATTTCCTGCCCAGAACCTATCAGGTGAGAACAGTGTGCAATCTCAAGCCTTTACGTGTAGAGTACTTATTTCTTGTTTTCATGCTTAAAATAGTTTCCCTTCACGGATCTTGTGTTTGTGTACTCACAAACTCCCTCTCACCGATGCACTCTGGAAGGATTTTTTTTAATATTCTCCCAAAACTTTGTATGTAAATGTTTAGTCTTTCATGAAATCTTGTCTTTAGAAACAAAAGCTTTCTTAATCCTGGAAGACACTTTTCTGGCTTTGTAGAATTTAAAATTTCTACATTCTGTGAAGGCAGACTTTTTTTTCCCTTGTCTAAAAATTTTTTTCCCGAGGGATTATAACTTTGAAAGCCACACGAAAGAGATCAAAATGTCAGTCTCTTTCTCTATTCTCACTTCCCTGAGTTATACTCCACCTGTGTGTTTCCTGGGTCATCCAACTGTTGTCAAATGGAGGACATAGCGCGACAGAATTATTTTCCTCCAAAATTGACTCATCTTTTATGACATGCCACCCCAAACATCCCCAAGTGTTTTGTTGCCATGGTTGAGTTGAAACATCTTCTGTTCAGAGACTAGTACTACTGCTTCTTACTGCTTTTCCTACTTTTCTTCTTGCTGGCAAATACTCATCTCCAGTTTTGGATTAACTGGTTTAATTAAAGAAATTGCTCTTCAGAAATCTGCTAAGCATTTCTAACCTTCCGTTTAGGTTGGTCAGAATGGATTTACTTACAAGATGCCTGATGTTCCTGATACATTTCCAGAACTCTCAGAACTAAGGTAAATTTTCAGAAGGTAGCAAAACTTTCCATAGTCATTAAAAGGCCATTACTGCTGGTCTGTATCTGATTTTTGTCAAAAGTCTGTATACATCACCAAAAAGTTTTTGTAGAAACTATAAATAGGAGAACTACCACTTACCAACATGGGTAGAGCCAGAAAGTAAGGCAGCCTTGTATTCAAGGTACTGCTTGTTTAGGGTTTTCTCAGCAGGAACAATACTTTAGGATTCAACACCAGGAAAAAGGAAAGTCTGAGGAGGAAGGAGCAGCAGAAACGAACTCTTAGGGACTGACTGCAACACCTGCAATTCCCCCCCTCTCCCCGCGCTGCTTGTGGCAGGGGGAGGTAGAGAAATTGGGAATGAAGGAGTGAAGTTGAGCCTGCAGAAAAAGGGGGCAAGTTATTTTAGTTTTTGTCTTTCTTTCTCACCATCCAACTCTTACTGTAACTGGCAATAAATTAAATTAATTTTTCCCAAGTTGAATGTGTTCTGCCTGTGATTGTAGTTGGTAAGCGATCTCCCTGTCTTTATCTTGGCCCACAAGCTTTTCCCCTATATCCTGTTGAGGAGGAGGACTGAGAGAGCAGCTGGGTGGGTGTCTGCTGGCTAGCCAAGGTCAACCGACTATAGTAGCGTTAAAAAACACTTTTTAGGAAGTAAGGCGTGAAACGAGAGATACTTTTTAACACACTGCTTTTTAAGCTCGTTGCTGCGGATAGTAAAGCCCACAATCCAGGAGAAAGGTGAAAAATAAATTGTGGTCGAGTGTTTTGTATCTGTGAAGTCCCAATAAATGCCTCAAACTTTTGCCTGTTGGCAGAAATGACTAATGCTACATGTAATGTTTGCTGTTAGCTTTATATCTGCTTTCTTTCTGTTTGAATGTAGTATATCGCAGCTGACTGATATGAACGAGCAAGAGGAAATGTTACTGGAACAGTTTGTGACTCTACCACAACTGAAGCAAGTCATTACTGATAGAGATGAGTTAGTGAAAAGCATTGAAGAGCTGGCAAGTAAGATGTCAAAATACTAGCATCTCTTGCTGTGTTCTGCAAACTGAATCCTTTAAAAAAAGTAGTAATAGTGACTTTATTTTACAGAAAAAAACTTGTTGCTGGAACCTAGTCTTGAGGCAAAAAGACAGACAGTGTTGGATAAAGTAAGTGAACAATAAAATCTTTTTCGGAAATATTATTGTAATGTTCTGTTTTTATCAGGGGGAAAACGTTCTTTTTCTTCTTTCTTCCAGTATGAGCAACTCACACAGATGAAAGCAGCCTTTGAAAAAAAGATGCAAAGACAGCATGAACTTAGTGAGGTATAATCTCTATGTTATGTTATCCTTTAAGAACATTCCAATAAGACTGAAGTTTTGATTTGTATCTTTATCCATAAAGAATATTCTTCTGGTTAAACTCTAATAGATTCACATCAAGTATGAAATAAAATGGAATGAAGTACCAAACAGTTTGAAAGCAAAACGGTGTTATGATTGCACTACTGTTTTTTGGGGTTGGATTTTTTTTTTTAATGCTGTAACAGAACCAAAGTTGGGAGTGTGATGAGCATTTAGAGCTGTTCCTAAGTACAATCCTGGGTAAAACCAGTTTTAAAAATAGAATAATTTTTTAAAGAAGGCTTGTTTAATTAATGGTACCCATTTAACATAACGAGCTTGTTAAAACTGTACCAGATGAAAATGATTAAAACCATTGCATTAGAAATTAAATTTTGTGATTCGCTGGGGGCAACATGTTATATATGCTGTCAAACTTTGCACATCCTAAAGTGCAAATAGGGTAAAGTCATTACTTCAGAAAGCAATTTGGGGAAGGAGAATAATTTCTTAGTATGTTCACCTGGATATGCATTGGAAGATGTAACTTCTTACAAACCAAGTTCTGCGCTGAAATCTTCATTAATTGCAAGACTTGTTACCTGAGAATACAACATCCATCAAAATAGCATGCATAGTACCTGAATTTCAAAATGCCCAAAAAATAACAAAATACGAAATAACAAGCAAAAAGTTACCTGACAGCAAACTGGATGATTTCATAGGTGATCTAAAGGACTTGAATTAATTCCTCACTTGAAAATCAGAAGTCTGACTCTAGTGCCTCCTTTTGATGTAAGTTGGCTTTAAAGTGGGCGGAGGTAGTTGGCATTGAGAAACTTCCTATTTTTGTAAGAAACCACTTAAGAACAGGATGTAATACCCCACTGCTATATTACCTTTTCTTTTTATTAAGTTCAATTTGCTGATTCAGTTTAATGATGGCTAGGAGGCTGAGAGTTGGAGAGTTGCAGCTGGATTTTTGTGCTGGTTTTCCATGTGTGCTATATCTTCACATATTGATTCTCACTGTTCACTACCTGGTATTTCCTGTTATCTCTCCTTCAAAGTTCCAGACAAGTGTTTTTATTTGTACTGTGGGTGAATTTTATTCATCTTTTATTAGAGCAAACTCTTCTTATTTTGCACAAGATTAATTTAACAGGAAATTTCTGATTACATTACAGTTTTACAGTACATAAGTAAAATATTTTTCAGATGAAGAGTATTCCAAGCATCTAAAATCTATAAAGATCTTGATTTTGCAGTTCTGGTTTTGTACAGACTCCTACTGAAGACATGAATCACATGCTGATTAACTGCCCAAACTTATTAGAGGAAAAATAATGAAATTATATGCAATAAGCAGAAGTAACGCTTGAGGTTTATAAGAACAGAAGAATGAGTATACTGGTTTAGATTAGCGCACTTCTTGAGGAGGTGCTTTTTCCTTTCACGTCTTCCTCTCCACAGTCATTTCAAGGGTATTTAAAAGCTGAACAGTAAGTGCTTTTTTACCTCTTTATACTTCTCAGGTTCACTAGTGAGTTTCAAAAGTAGACCCTATTTATTGAAGATGCTTGAAATGCTAATTCTACTCAGAAATCACGCACTCAAGAACCTGTCAGATTCCTAAGTTGGATGGTTTCTACAGTGTAGGGTAAAAGTTGAAAAGCTTTATACATTTATGAGAATGATTGTGAATCAAGATCTAAACTAGCAATGCTTTTCTCACATTGAATCCTTTCTAGTTTAACAAGCTATGCTGTTTTTTGGAGATGAAGCTTTATCTGGTCACTTAGGCTTTTATGTAATAATAATGCTCTATTCACATATTCCATATTTATATAGTCATTTATCTTTCTTCTTGGAAATGCAGGTTTTGATGGACAGTTTAATGTTACAGAGGAGTTTTTATTTTCTTAGAGTTGCAGTCCAAGTGCTCTGCAAGCCAGACTTAAAGTAGCTGCTCATGAAGCTGAAGAGGAATCTGACACTATTGCAGAAGATTTCTTGGAAGGCAAAACAGAAATAGATGACTTTCTTAGTAGTTTCATGGAAAAGAGAACGGTATGTAATACACAAGTCATTCTAATCTGAGCGATATACAACGCATAGTGAATAAATATAAAGCTTAGAGTTTGAGCAGTCCTGTGATACAGAACAGTGCTTTAGTAAGCTCCAACAGAAGAAAAATATATCCGTAAGTGGCTTCAGTCTATTTAGAATATAATCTGCATTCTGAAGGCACATATGTTTAAGGCGGGAGTGCAAAGGTCTCCTGCATTAAGCTCTAGTCCCGTGTTGTTGCAGATATTTTTGTGCCACTTCCTTCTTCATAAATATAGGGAAGATAGCCACAGGGACTATTTTAAATTTGGTAAATTGACATAGAATGATATGTTATATTAAGCAACCTTAACGTTTAATTTATTAAACTTCTTAAACTAACTATTCTATTGATAGCTATAACCAAATAAGTAACTGAGGTTCAAAAACCACCATTCTTGCTCGTGCTGTGACTTACTGGGTAGTGTACCTTTCTTTAAAGATGCCTAGTAAATGCATTTCATAACACAGGAAACAATTCTCTTCTCTTATAAGCAATTGTGGGTGGAATCATGGTGTCAGTATAGACAGTTGTTCAGCCTGAAGCTTAGAAGCAAGGTGGTTCACAGGGCTTTCCTTTTTCAAAGAGCCTGCAAAGTAGCTAAGTCACTAAAGAGAAACTGTAGTATGCATTATAAAAAAATCCTTTCAGAATTCACTCTTCCTATGTCTTGTTTTGTAGCTCTGCCACTGTAGACGAGCCAAAGAGGAAAAACTTCAACAGGCAATAGCAATGCACAGCCAATTTCATGCTCCACTATAGGTAAACTCCTGTTCTAATACTTGTGGTGAAAAATTTTATTTTATATTTTTTTTTTACACAATTTACCTCATTGTCACACACATACAAATTGCTAACTGCAAATGGGTTTGATACAATGCTTAGTGTTCTAATAATGCTTTCTGTGGAAATCAAGTATGTACTGCATCTATTGTTAGTTGTATTTAAAACTTAACTTCTGGAGGAGTTAAAATATCTAATTACGGAAATTTGTCTTTACAGACTTCCTGCAAACTACACCTGCCAAGAGAATGAGTGAAAACCCGATAAAGCACACTTTTTAATAACTATTATTTGCAAATAAGCATTTCATCTTATATGGCTGTATTTATAGAAGAGATTGTATACAGAGTTGGGGTGGGTTTTGTACAAATTAGAATGTCTCTTTATATTCTCATTGTACTCAAGAATCCTTCTATTGCAATCTTTGCACTAATTTCTTGTATTTATTGTTGATAGTTCTTATTATATTTAAGTTCCTGCTGCTATACTCCATTCTTCAGAGATTAAATATCTAAACATGTAATTTTGACTAGCTTTTTACATTTTTATAATAACATAATTCATATCTTTTGTATTTTGAACTTATAAACTGGCTTGATCTGTGGAAGAGTTTGAGATAAGTGGTTGACAGGACTTTGGAAACTGAAGAAGTTCATAATTTGGGATTGTCAGTGGATTAACAAGCTGTCTTTTCTTGAAGCCAAAACATTTAAGAACAAGTTTTTTACTTTTAAGTAGTAATTCAAAACTAAGTATAGCCTGTATGGTGTTTTGGATAAGTCGATTTGGATTAAGTAAAGGATGTGTTGGAACAAATTATATTGGAATCAAAATAGAATAAATGATATCTGCGTAGATTTGGTATGTTGCTCAGTAGCACTGATGCACTTGATTTCAGGAGTGGCTTGGTACCTACCACTGTAATTAAACACAATTTTCATCTAACAATTTCATTTTCATACTTGTTTTTACTTAAAGGAAAAACAATCAGGTCACCTCCCAGTTTTTGTTTTATGCAATATGAATATGTTCATCATGAGAGGAGCTCCAAAGCACTTTACAAAAACTACTTCTGAAGTTCCTTGTGAAGTAGCAGTTATTTTTTCCTAATTTTAAGGAACAAAGAAACTAATTTGGCTGGAGTTGCATAGTGTGTTCTGTTAAGGCCAGTGACAGAATTTGGAAGTGAGACTTAATTCTGGCCTTGAATCACTGAATCTCAGGTGAGCTGACTTTTTTTAGGATGGGGGTATATTTAATGGGAAACGATAGGATCAAGTGCAGTATTCTATAGGAGAAAAATACAACCCATTCATACGTGCACGTGTGTTCTCTCTTGCTCTTGCAAAAAGATACATTCTTTTTCTTAACCTTGTCAGTGCATTAGATTTTCATGGAGACAGTCAAGTTCCAGAAGAACAGAACGAATTGTACAGTTCTGAGAGATAAATAAGATAAAGCACTGATTAAGTAGTGTATCAGGAGTCCTGCTGCTTTCTTGTCAGGAGGCAGTCTGGAGATAAACCTCTTAGCCAAGACACTGCCTCTGTGTTACCTAGATAGGGTCACAGAATATCACAGATTCAAGTCTCAAACTAAACCATGTCATTCCAAGCGAGTACTTTTCTGTATCACTAATTTTCAGTCAGTCGTAAACCAGATGCTCTTCTAGAAAAATGCAATAAGGTATTTCTTCCGAATTGGGGAAAAGTGAGTAAATTTGGAGTTAGGAAAATCACCTAAGTGCAAGAAGTTTGTTCCACAGGCTAGTGAATCTTCAAATGAGGCTTTAGTCTCAGCCCTGTCATACTTTACAGTATGTGGTTGTCTGTCGTAAGCTACTGCCTTTCAGGGTGAGTAAACAATCCAGTAGTATTTGCTGGGATTTTTTCTTTGTAAAGCTGGTACAAATTCTGAGATTAGATGTCCCAAGAAAGTAGAACTATGGTTTAAATCAAAGAAGATAGGTACCTGAAAAAATAAACGGCTTCTAAGTGCCGTGGTTAAGCAATAATTTTAAAGTATCTTCTTCCAAAGTACATTTCTACTGTCTGTACATAATACTGCTTGTATATTGACATAGAACTTCTGCTAATGCGCTCACTAAAGCCCTAATTAAAAATGAGATCAGTTAGGTTTCTAAGTGGTTCTGGACTTAAGTCTCTGAGTAGTGTGATTTCTGAAGCTCTGGAGAAGAGTTAGAACTTAAGTCATGAGTGTTACCTTCTTGGCAAACTCCCATCTATTTTTGTACTGAGCGTACAAGTTATTTTGGATCTTTTTCTGAGTATCTAGCTAACAATCTTGAAGACTAGACACACAGTTCTGTATAGGGCTGTTTTGTTGTTGTTTCGTCTTTGTAAGCAGAGAAAGGAACCAGATGACCAAACATCTCGTGCTTTTCCTGAGTTGGGCTAGTATCTTCTTCATGCGTTTAAAATGGCATGGAATGACAGACTTCTGTCCTCACCTGCCTCCTCCTGTTGAATGTTATGTGGTGTATTATGATGCTCTACTGTGAACTGAACCAGCCAGGTCACCTTCAGGGGACTTGCTTCCCAAACTAGTACAAGTTCTCAATGCTTCAGCTTTTCGTCTTGTGTTACTTTTGTGAGCAAGTTTACAGATTCAGGACTTCTCCATGGAGTCCTTCTGATGGTAGTGGAGGAAAAGTCTAGAAGAAAATGTCACTGTTCAATGCAGGTTCTTAATACAGTGTTTCTTGTTCAGGGCTATGAAAATTTAAGGTCTTCTCTTTTCTCCCTTTCTATTCTCTCTCTCACATCATTGTTCCTATCCTTGTTCCGTTGATTTTTTTCTCCCCTATTTTTTAGCCCCTTCTACAGCCACAAACCCATCCTCGAGAAAAGAAGCACAGAAGTTAACAGCGGTGTACTGGGTTAGCTACTCGTATCCTGTCACGTGCAGGAATGGCCAGCCTGTTTCTGGACTTTAAAGGACAAACCAGCCTGCTGCTGGTTTGTTTTTTGGTTTGTTTTTTTTTTTTTTTCCCCAGTCCTACACTGGTTGTGCCAATGAGAACATTTTTCCTTATAGGTAATCTTCATACTTTCACCAGAAGACTTAGTAGAACATTGATAACACTCTGCCAAAGTTAGGGGTTTTGACTCCTAGCATGCTGGTAGTTCACTGTTAAGCACATTCCTTACCTTACATTGCTGAAATGTGGTGCGTAGGTGTAAATCCAGCTTTAAACAATTCCCTATGAAGTGTAAGAGAATGGCAGCTGCTGTTAGATGCGTATTCTAAAATCTTTTGAAATGTGTCAAGTGAAGTTTTAAGCAATCTGGATTAATAGGCTACATACAGTGACTTGTTTCTGGAGAGCCTTACACTGTGTCATGCTCATGCTGAGGTGTTCTACCAAGTGGAAAAGTGAAATAAATGAGCAAGAAGTATAAGAGTAAGGACGTGGCTTGTCTCTGGTGTTGCAGTAGTTTGGGGTGGGGGTGAGGGTACGTTCTGTATTGTAACTGCTAATTGAGTCTGGGTTTTGCCTAATTTTAATATCGGCTCTTACTGCTAAATGTTTTCTATAGCTGAGTTTAGGCCTCTGAGTCCTCCCTGAGTCAAGTGACTACTTAAATCCAGAACCGAATTCTTCATGCAGCAATTGTAACTGATGCTATTGCAGACCAGAGAAATTATAAATTGCAAGCCTGAAGTCTAGTAGGTTTTATTTCAGGGTGATCTTGGATACAGCTGGTGTTAATGGTACATTCTGCTGGGGCTTATAGAAGAAAGGTTTTCTAGATTTCACAGTATGCTAACCTTTCTGAACGACGGATTATCAGGTACATATAGCTGTGCTAACCATCACTACAAGCAAGAGACTATAATAATACTATAGTTCTGTTGTTTGCTGTGTACATACTCCTGCAGCTTTGCCACTTTGGACCTTGACCAAATGTGGAAGTTGGAAATCTTTTAGTCTTATTTCTGTCCAAGTTCTTAGTGCTCCCTTCAAAGACTAGGATACATCTTTCTAAAAGAGAGATTTAAGAGACCTTCAGGTAAAACTGAATTAAACGAAGTTTAAGTTAGTTAACACAGTTAGTTAAGCAATGAAGTTGAGTCAGTTATCACAGCCTTATTGTGTACAGTGTTTTGAGCAGTAAATACTGTAATGTGTTAAACTTACAAATAAAGGCTTTGGGTTTTTTAATATATCTTGTAATTGTCTAACTGAAGGATAGAGTTGGGTGTTGCAGAACTTTTTGGGTGGATACAGAATTGTGTTGGAAGTGGATGCAGTAAGCTACTCAAGGACAAACTTTTAATCTTTGTGTGTAGTGATTTGAGCTTTTTCTGTTTAACCCTTTCAAAAGCAGTAATTCTTGGAGCCACCTTCACTAAAATGGGCTTTGAAAACCTATACTGCATTTCTGGCTACTGCTTTTGTAAATGCCTTGTTTTGGTCAGATACCTGTAGAGATCAAATTTATATGTAGTAATAAGCTACAAAGAAAGCTTGTATATCAATAATAAGGGAATACCTTAACACAGATAATTGTGTTCTTTAGTCTTTGGAAACGGAATAAATTAATCTGAATAACCTTGGCAACCAGCAGACTTAAAAACAAGTCCTTGCCTGAATTCAGTCACAATGATTCTGCTGGACTTAGAAGTTTTCATTAGCTTCTTTCCAGAATGATTTATATTAAAAGACTGCTAAATTTTATTTTAAGATTTAACATGATTTGATTTGCTGGCTCCAGGTGCTTCACTGGCAATTTAAATAATATAAGTAAAGTTGAATGCTTATTTTACCATTTCTTCTCATTGCCCCACTCTCTGGCAATGTTTTTGGCCCCTCTGATTTCAGGGTTTGCTGTATGCTTGGCCCTGGATCATTGGCAGATTTTTCACTGGTCTTAGTACTGTGATAAGTTGATCTGCTTTTAACTTACCCCACCACGTGTTCCTCCCTTCGCAAATGAATTGTCAGTGACTTACCTGTCCTTGGAGGATTTTTCAGTCACTGTGGTGTTTACGTGTCTCTGCACTACAAAGTGTAAGTGTGACTCAACCTTCAGCCCGTGCGCAGAAGCAGCCCGTTGCCTCGACTGTGATGTTTGGGATAAACTTGAGGACTCTCCGTACAGATCAGGGCAGCATCCACATAAAAGCATCAAGTTAGCTGGTCAACAGTGACGAAATGCTTCTCTTCATTGCAAAGGCTACCTCCTTGTTGTTGCTGGGTTCTAATTGTTACTAGTTTGTGTCACCAGGCATCTTTCATGCTGTGTAAACTGGTGCTCTGGCTTGCCCCTGTCTTCAAAGAATGTGGTTCCCCTTCCTTACTGCTAATTTTACAGAGAGCTTTCTTTCCCTGCCTCCCTCTTGTTACTATTTTTTTTCTTTTTCTCTCCTTACTTTTAATGATATCTTTCAGTCTGAGCTGTGCTCCAACTTTCTATTTCTCAGCTTTTCAGAATCCATTACCAGTTTACCACCTTTGTCTTGTGTAGAGCTACCAATAAAAGCAGCTAGTGAATATGTTTTTCTTTCTGTTCTTTAGATGGTGATCTCTTGTAGAGAAAACTTTAGCTGTTTGATCGTATTGCCTTCTGTGTCCTTTAGATGCACATTTTCATACTAAAGAACAGCCTGAACCCAGAGAGGCTAAAATTACACCACAAAAATGTATAATGCTCTTCTAATCCTTTCTTTCCAGCAGTTTAGTTATGTTCACCTGTGTCCTATTTCAAATTACTGTGTGCTCATGCCAAATTTGCAAGGATTCGCAGCAGAGGGGAGATCCCCACAAGGCTACAAGACATCAGTGTAGTTCATAGTGTGGTTTTCTCATCCTTTTTGTTTTGCGTTCCCTAAAAAAAAAAAAAAAAATACAGGGGTGTAACACGTAATTAACTTGGTTGACAGGAGCCTCAGTTTTCTTAGTTATCAGTTGTAAATTTCTCCACAGCTTAAAGTACTGGATCCAAATATCGAAGTAGGGAAGATAAAAAAAATCCCTTGATCTGAGTGACAAAGTGACTCTTGGGTAAATGAAGAACAAAATTGGGAAAGCAAAGCTTTGTTTCATTCACTGGTGTGAAATAACGTAACACTAAATGACCTAAGTGTTTATTTGAAAGTGTTTCTCATCAGGCTAATAATGCCACAGATACATACATTACAGTGAAAACAGTAGTAGCTAATGCAAACTCCCAAGGACTGAAAGACACATCACAGAGGGTTGCTAAGTAAAGGCTTAATCTAAAATGTTAATATTGTAGTTGTAAAGCTCGTTACAAAGAGTTGCATAAGCGACATGAAGACAGTGCTTGAATTTGCATATATTGCTGTGCCGCATTTATTTCTAGACATGTCTAATAGGACACAATACCATCATACACAATTTTACATTTTAAAGCTGTGCAATAATATTGCCCATTTCCAAACTCATTTTTAGGCAGAATATTTGCGTGTTTTGTTTTCATTGCTGACTTTGCAGCATGTTCCTTTAGTTTGAGAAAACCCATTCAAAATCTCTTTAATACCATAAATTTTACAGGCTATGTTCAAAATACGAAACATTTTTAAAAGTGCAATTAAAATCAGGGCTTTTCCTTTATTAAAAATTCATAAAGATTAAAAAACAGAAGGCTAGATTCTCAACAAAGTATAAATTACAGCTGTATTTATTTCAATTAAGCTACAGTGATTTATCAAATTGAGGATCTGGCCTTTCCAGTATAACATTAAGATAAATCTTACTGTTAGGAACTGAATTATTTGTTCAAAGACAGCAGCTCCCTTAAGAGGATATTAATAATACTGCCGTTTACCTACTCATTTTTAATAATGTAAGTTCATAGAACAGAATGAAAAGCCATTCCATGAGAGCAGACTGAATAATAAAATCTAAAGCTTCTAAACTGAGGTATATTTATATAATTTGATTCTGCCTGTAAGTCTGTATTTGAAGTAGTATGAAATGCAATCAAAGTAAACTTAAATTACTACTACTTTGCTTTACTAGAGTTCAGTACCACATTGTCTCCAAGCAGGTGAGAGCAGCCATATGAATTATATTTTTAACTGCTTGCTTTGATTAAATTAAAAAAAAAACAAAACAAACAAAACCCAACTTAGAAGAATTACATCCTGATAGGGAAACCTTTTTAGTGAGTTTCAAAACATCCCAAATTTTAAACATTTTTCAGTGGTTTACTTCTGTACCTATGATTATGAAAGCTAGTACTCCTACTCTTAAAAACTATCAAAATTCTTAAACCCAATGAGATTAAACTTTCTGTTGTGGTGAATCAGTCTTTTTCTTAAATTAGCACTGCCATGCTCTCTTCAGGTTGGCAAATAGTAAAAGGGAAATTTTGTGCGAGGATAAAAAACAATAAAATTTGGAAGAAATATTCTTTATAACAGTTCCTTTATGGGTATAACCTTTCTATAATTCTGAATTTGGAGTGATGCTTTCATAAGTGATTTTTACAAGTGATTTTTTGCATTCCCTATTCTCTCTACTGTCTACGTACCTCACTCCCACTCAAATAAAATATTTTCAAGTAGGAATTAAAGACAGGCTGAAGAATTTGGGCATTTCTTACCTTTAAAATTTTACCTTTATATCTTATGTAGGTGGTTTGGAACAAGAGTAAGATATAAACAATCAACCCTGAGAATAAAACATAGAGAGGGTAGAGTATACTGCCTAATGTACCTTTCATTATAAAGGGATGCTTTACCATGAAGGCTGTGTAAGTCTTGTTATATTCCTTGAGGATTTGCTCGCAGGAACTACTGGTTGAGAGTTGAGTACAAATGGGATGCCTTCACGTGCAGCAGCAGCTGCTTGCTAAAGGATATTTTTGCCGGAACAAAGCTTCATTTGTCCCCTAAGCAAGCACATCTGTTTGTTAGTTTTACTTTGCTATAAAGGATTCTGGTAGGAGAAGATGCAAAATAATTGTTGGAATTCAAAATTTAGGATCT
>VYXH01005044.1:325691-337915 GCA_013397275.1 Burhinus bistriatus | reverse complement strand
AAAGAATATATACAATATTTCTGAAGGCAAAAGAGCTCTACAAAACTAAGTTTTGAGTGATTCACCAGTAAGGCTAACAGTAATGAATCTTCAACCTTGTCCCTAGGTGTAAGAGAGTACTTTGGAATTTCACATCTTTGGAGAACTATTACTTTGTACAATAAATACTTATGGAAATGTACAAAGTAAGGTATAATTATGTACAGCATTGATAGAGTCAAAACAATTACCACATTGGCTTAACTAAATATAATAGCAGATAGTACCTTTATTCAGCGTTATGTCTTAAAACTAATAATGGCTTGTTCTGCTTAGATCCTTAGACAATTGCACAGTTCCCTTTCTTTGGATTATTTCCTTAAGCCGCAGACCACTCCCATTCTTCATCTGATGAAAAGATGTCATTCCAGACTGTGAGAGACTCAACTTCATCCGGATCCTTGCTGTCGTGAAGGTGTTTCAGGCTGCCAGAAATACAGCCTCATCTGAATCCTTGCCGCTGTCTTCACTAGGCAAGCAGCCACCCCCACTTGGGGACCTGCAGCTTAAGTCCTCCACACCAGACTCCTGATCGCTGTTAGCTGAGAGGTCAGGATCAGAGCTTTTCAGGTTGTCCTGTGTCAAAATCAGGGCTGAATCTTCTTCATCCCCTTGTGAAGGGCTGCGGGATGGGAATGATTTCAGATCGTTGCTATACTCCTGGGGAGTGTTAGCTAAGCTGTTGTTGGAAGTAGAAAGCCCTAACTGTTTGCTTCGGTCTTGTTGCTTACTCTTGACTTTATTATCATTTAGTTGTGATTTCTGAAGATTTGCCAGTCTCTGAAAAAAAGGAAACAGTATATATTACATGGAGACATTTAGGGCCCTATAATCCTCTTACATGTTTTTGCCTTTTAAAAAAAATAAAGAAAGAAACAAAGTTCAGAGCCCGACGCAATTGGCACCCTTTAAAACTGCCTGTTTGCATTAATGGAGTATACAGAAGTGCCCCGTTTATCACAAACCAATGCTGAATTAGAGCATCCCTCTGAGTTAAAATTCCTTCGGAGTTACAGAAGGATATAAAATTTCTTTCAGGAGTAGTACTTGTGCACCAACACAGATGAAATTTTATCGCTAAAGAAAAAGAAGTCCACTGTTGTGTCTTAATCGCAAAACATTCATCGTAATTTATGTGAGAACAAAGATGATGCCTGAACATCCTCATCCTGGAAAAGGATGTAGCATGTAGGGGACTTGGCAGCATATGGAGTTGGGTTTCATTTAGCATCAGTTAAGTCTGGGGCATCGAGATGAAGTGTTTATTACCTCTCTTAAGACCTCCAGCTCTTCTTCCAGCTGCTGAGTTTCTTCCTTCACTGCCATCAGATAATCCGTAACTGACTGTCGAGGATGCAGGCCCTTTTCAAAGCGGTTGTACATACCACTCCAGAACCTGGAATTGACGGGAAGGTCAGCAGTTTTCTCATTTGGTGAGGTGGCCTCAGAAGACTTAAATATACACTTCCCCCCCCCAGATATGTGTTGCCCTAAATGATCCATCCATGGATTATTGATCATTAGAGTGGATACATATAAGTTCATTGAATATTTGGTAAGATTTATGGTTCATTTGCAGTGGCTCTGTCCTGAAGATGCAGCTCTGTGGACGTACACAGCTTGAACCAATTCTGATACTCAATAGAAAGAAAGGTGAAGGTACCTTTGACTTAGATCACAGGGCTGAGGGTGGGTCACTGAACACAAACTTTTGCAGTATTGTTTTCTTTTTCTACACTATGGGCTTTAGAGCAATGGTAGCTATAAAACAGCCAAGTTTTTCATAATCCTAGTTCTCAACCGTTGTTTAACTTCCCATGAAGTCAACTTTGAAATCCTGTATGCTTGGTTTTCTCTGGGACTCGGGGGGGAGGTGTGAGGTGCAGCTAGTTAACAGGATTTTTCCCCTGTAAAGAAGAGTTAAAAATCAGGAGTAAAAAGTAGTATGATGTCCTGTTCTCTTAAAATTTCAACTGACATTTTAAACTGGCCTATGGAAATTGCATAAAGCTTATAGGTTGGCAAGTTCTCTTCCCGTTCTGTGGAATGGGTGGTGAGGCACTGGCACAGGTTGCCCAGAGAAGCTGTGGAGGCCCCATCCCTGGAAGTGTTTAATGCCAGGTTGGATGGGGCGTTGAGCAACCTGGTCTAGTGGGAGGTGTCCTTGCCCATGGCAGGGGAGTTTAAGGTCCCTTCCAAGTCTAACCATTCTGTGATTCTACAAATTATTTGACAAACCTTTAGTTAAACAGCTGAGTTGATTTTTCATTTTCAGGAGGAAAGGATTCAAACAGTAAGTCCATAGCTTACTCTAGCACTCCTCCTGTCTTCTGTCTTCCTGGCCAGACGTGCCACAGCCAGGCTCCGAGTCTGTAACTAGCTCACCAGACAGGTTAAGTAACCAAGAGACCTGCCCTCAGCTGCAGCTCTCCGGCCAAGTAGCTGATGGATATTTTTGGAGCGTGTGCATGCTCCTTAGTGGTTTATTATTCCTACCCCAATAGTATACCATTTGTCACATTCCCCCTTAAGTTTATCATCTGATAGCTCATGCTTGGAAATCTTTACGCACCCAAGTAATTCCATTAAAATCAACAGGATTACTCATCCCATGGAGGATCTGCCGTATCAGTACTTCTTTTATAAATCCCACTATCTGAAAAAATACGATTAATGACTATTTTTAAATTGTTTTAAAGTCAATGTGACCCGGAATAGTAGATGTGAAAGAATTCAATTTCGGTCATTTAGGATATTTTGTGACTTTTTAACAGATGCTTTTACTTGCAACTGGAAAACAAAGTGATCAGTTTTACTTAAATCACAGTTTTCATTAATTTCTATGTAAGTTCTCCTTAAGCTTCTTAAGATTAATGGCACAATTAATTACTCAAGTCAGAATGTCAATAGTAACATTTCTAAAATGATATTTTGTTACATTTTGAAAAAAAATTAAATATGAAGTAAAACTTACTGTGTATACTTTGAGGTATAACAACAACATGGGGAAATTCTGCTTTTTGTTTTACTAAACACTTTTTTTAGCAATGAAACCATATGATTTCTTGAAATGTCCCTTTTTATTCTTGACACCAGTTGATCCAAATAAACATCACAAAATCTTGGAATGGAAGAAGTTGAAGCAACTTTAGATTTAGAAACCACAGATGAGAACAGAACTGAGACACGTTTCTCAGTGGAAGAAGCGAGTAACCATGAAATTAGGACACACAACTATCAATATAGCTTTAATCTTAAGCTTCTTTTCAGGCTAATGCTCCGTTGTGGAATGGCGCAGAGGTGTTGGCTGACAACGAACACACAGGGAAAAAACACATTGCATCTGAGACTGAATTTACTCTCTGTAGGCTACCTTATGGAACAAGAAATACTTAAATACAAAGGCACTCTCTTCTGTACTAACACATCCAACAGTTCTCAGTAGGAAGTGATACTACCTACTTGTACAAGAAGTTGCATGGAGCCATCTGTGGGCGCAGGGTCCCCTGGGTTTGACTGTTGTCTGATCTGTACAAAGGATTCAGGTAATCGGCACGATGTTTCCACAAGTGAGCCCACAATGAGTATGTTCGTTCTTGGATTCTGAAAAAAATAAATAAAAATATTTTAAAGTCTCTACTGTAAATCTGGTATAGCTAAAGCTTAGATACAACATTCTAGTGCTCTGTACTACTCAGGTACAATCAGCTTTATACTTCCTTAACAGAATTAGACTTAAGTGATAAATATAGAAAAACAGAGAACCATATTCCTTTGTTTGGTCACTAAAGGCAAAATCCAATTCATTTCCCATAAAGCCAAAGCAGCTGGAGAGAGAAGGTGCAGAGGCCAGTTCCTTTGCAAGACGGAGAGGAACACTTCCATAAAACCAGCATTCAGACCGATCTCTACACCAAAGGGATCCTCACATTTAAAAGTCCTCCTACACCATTGCAATTTCTCATGCAGTTAGGTCTTGGGCTATGATGACTCATGAAGGTTTTAGTTTTAAATGGTCTGTGGCACTGAGGCTGCTCTGCATTTGAGCAGTAAAAGGGACCAAATGGCAGCAGGAGGCAGTAACTCCCACCTTCCTCTTGTTACTACTGCCAGCAGGTCCAGATGTGTGAGAAAAGTGGTGGGTATCACGATGCACCTGATGCCCCAGGAAGCAGGTACCAACATCAGCACTGCCAGGAATGACGTTATTGTCTCTGTTCAGGCATGAGGGCAGGTAGATTAATTCATAGTTGCTTTGGGGCCGGACAGCAGAAGGATGGTTTGCTGACTCGGTCCTAGGGAGGGCTACCAGACAAAAAGGCCATTCATAGAATGATAGGAGAACGTATCTGAGAGATCAGGAGTAAAGGGTCCTGACATGAGATCCAAAGACAGGTTGAAACACGGCAGAGCTGTGACTCTTTAACTGAGAACTTAACTGGAGTTAATAGCATCTTGTCTTGGAGCTACAGTGACAGCTTGCCTTGTATGTTGGTGGTGCTGCAATAAAGGAAGGGCCGCATGGCTGAAGGACTAATGCTCTTGTCAGTTTTCACTAATCCCTGTCACGCACCCCGAGGATTACACTCCCAGCAGAGCTACAAGGCAGAGGATCAACTTTTTTCGGTATTAATCTGTGCTGCCAGAAGATGACAGCCAAGAAGTCGACGCAGCACCTCGCACCTTACAAAAGCCGGTACACATAGACGGGCAGACGTCTGACTCCTCAATCCACCACCACCCGCAGACCCCACACGCTGGGGTGTGGTACACTACTATATATATAGAAACGTGTTCCTACAGAATAAAGACTTTCATACTTCAGCTCTCGTCTCTCCTTCTGGCTGTTACACAGGAAATTCCCAAACTGGCAAGAGTAGATATGATGCTGTATGTGGATGAGGAATCTCTCATTGAATTCAAAGGCACAAGGAAACTGTTCCATTAATTGCCAAACACACTCGATGAACTGGTCAATAACAGGGGATATCTCTTTCGGATCTCCATCTAAATTGCCATACCTGAAACAAGACAAGATACATTCAATTATAACCTGAAATCCTCTGGGAAAACTGAATTAATACTAATGAAAACAAACCCCTCACTTTAAGTGTGCAAGTTACATTGTAGGCATTCATTTCTAAAATCTCAACTACTAGTATATTTTTTTTACTTACAAAAATGATGCAAGATTCATGGAGTAGAATGAAGGCAGAATTTAGCAAATACAAATGAAAAAAAAAAAAACTTTTACAGGTATCTTGTTGCCTTACAGCTACTAACAGCTGGCTGCTGCATAGCCGTGTTTTAGCACTATTAATATAAAGTTTTACCACAGTAACATAAGTCATCGTAAGAATGACTGCAATGACTTAATGACAAAAACATATCTTAGACAGTTGCTTAACGGCAAACCATTCCACAAAACAGAAAACTGAGCAGGAGAAGAACAGAATAACCTTGGCAGAAAACAGTTTAAAGGTGCCCTCTCTTGGTGAAATTTTTAGAAAGTGGGAAATGTCCACACGCTACTGCAACTGTCAAGTGAACATCAAACTTTCTGCCTATAAAAATGCCTCTTGGAACCACTTGCGATGAAGAAAAGGAGACAAAATATAAAACACATAGAAGTAAAAAATATTCTGTAAGTCTACATAATAGAAAAAAGTATTTTCAATCAATTATTCTGCTTGTCCAGTGTGGGTGTATATATACATATGTATGTGCATATATATGCACCAACAGAGCAGAATTCCATAAACAGCTAAAATTGAAACTTCTAATTCAACTATTATTACACATCAAAGAAAATACAGCAATATTGTACTGCAAACCAAAGCTATCAGTGGTGATTACATTTCATAATATCTTTCACCACTGATAAAAACAGACATCTGACAGTATCGTATTAAATGTAGTAATTCCTGCTGGAATTTCACAGGTGGTGTGGAGCTGCACAGATTTCTTTAAAGCTTTGTTATGTTTTTTGAAACTAGAACATATTTATATTCAAATCAAGCAATATAGTGTAATTAACCTCTAATATAAAAATTGCAATTTTTATTTTTACAGAACCTAAAAGGAAATACAAGAAAGAAAGAAAATGTGGATATTTATCCATGTTTAAATATATAAAGTCTTCAAACATTTTCATTACATTATAGCATTTACATAATAGATGTACAAAACAACTTGTCCAAACAGATGACTTTCCGCTTTGTTTCTGAACAAATCCTACTGTTTTCATTAGAACAGAGTCCTGGCACTACCGAAAGATCTGCTGGGGCCCAAAGGGATTTTGCAAGCCACGTTCATACTACTTTTCTCCCACGTGGATCTCGCAGTGCTCGTAGCAACTGCAAGACCAGCACTTGGGATTCCCAAGAGCAGTCCGGGAGTGCACAGATAAGAAAAGACTGATATGAAAATATTTCAGTTTGATTTTTCCAGGCAGCTAAATTATATAGTAGGAGAAAAGGGTATGGCGGTTTCCTGAGGGTATTCTGTTGATATGCTTTGTAAGGCAATGAGGAAATAAAATTGGAATCACAGCAGATACTGACTACATAAAAAAGTATATAGAAAAACCTTAGTACCACCTTACCTGTGGTTAAATTTGTGACCAAAGGAAACCCAGTCTTTTTCAATTAACACCTAAAATGAGAATATTGCATTCAGTGTTGCGGAGCAGAGCTGACACATGTTGAAGCAGGCAGAAGAGTGGTGTAAACAAGCAGTATTGGAATCCCAGATAATTCTTCGAATGAGCAGAAAAGTGTCAAGCAATAATGATGTAAGCAAGCAGTATTAGAATGGAGATAATTTTTACAATAAGCAGAAAAATAATGAGTGATCAGCACTGCTGCCAGCTGAAAAGAAAGTAGCACTCTTCATGGATGCAGATGCGATGCCGATATTTCAGCACGACTTCAATTAGCTTGATTCATCATTTTCTAAAATACAACCTAAAAACGCCTCAAACATCTTTTTCAAGTGTGATCAGTAACTTGATAAGCATTCCTAGCTGTTTTACCAGTGCTGATTTGCTTGGGAAAGGAACAGATTGTCCAACATAGCGGCTCATTGCAATCTAACAACTAGGGAGCACGCACTTCTGACACTCAAAACTCCACTGATCCCTGAAAATTGATACAAACTTTTGCTTGCAGGAAAGCTCCTTGGGCTGTGAAAAAGTTTTTTGGTCAAGGTTAGGGAAAAAAAAAAAGGGTGCCCAGCTGATCCCCACCTTTTATAACTGATAGGCTGTAACTTGGACAGATAAAAACCTTCCTTCCTGCTTAAGGAAAAAAGGAAAAAAGGAAAAAAAAAGGAAAAAATAAAGGAAAAAAAGGAAAAAAAAAGGAAAAAAAAAGGAAAAAAAGGAAAAAGAAAAAGGGGGAAAGAAAAAGGGGGACAGAAAAAGGGGGAAAGAAAAAGGGGGAAAGAAAAAGGGAAAAAGAGAAGGGAAAAAGAGAAGGGAAAAAGAGAAAAAGAAAAAAGAGAAAAAGAAAAAAGAGAAAAAAGAAAAAGAAAAAAAAGAAAAAGAAAAAGAAAAAGAAAAAGAAAAAGAAAAAGAAAAAGAAAAAGAAAGAAAAAAGAAAAAGATATATTTAAGGAAAGTTTATTTTCCATTAAAACCAAAGATATTCATCTTCAATGATGCCATAATACTTTATTTACTCTGTGAAACAGAACCTGCTTACCATGAATCCCTTCATAGTTCTGTAATACGGATCCAACAGGAGGCTCGCTACGGAGCAAACCTGGGCTGTCCTATCCCAGCCATCAGAGCAGTGAACAAGCACACTCACACCTTCCTCAGCCACAGCCTAAGGATACAGAAAAAGTCAGAAATTTCACAAGCAGGGAGAAAGGCAATGGTAAGAGAGGAACAGCGAGACAGCGCAATACAGAGAGTATTAATTTGGGAACTGGGAAACCTTGTTCTTTTTTTAATTCTTCCACAGAGTTCTTGAATTATGTTGAGCGTTACTCCTCGTTTGAAAAGTCTTAATCTCATCCCATCCCATGCAATATAGTGGGTGCAGCATCACCTGGTTTTGCTCCACTACAGGAGGAGGTGGGATCCGTTTCAATTAAAATACATCAATCTGTCAGCGCAGGACAACTGCCTAAAGCAGATTCGGATGCAGTTAATGCTCCGACTCACGCATCAGCAACAGAACAGCCAGACTTGCAATATGGCTCTCAATTTCTCATCTGGATGGCAGTGCGAATAACGGCCATGCCTGCTTCCGATGCCAGCGCCAGCGTGGAAGTTATTCCAGCACGCTGCATTGCACACTGACAGCATTCTTCTAAAGGTTTGTGGGGAAGCCTGTGGTAGTGGTAAACTTCCATGTCTTATGCAGGATTGTATCAGTATCTTCAGTGTAAATAACTGGGGAGAGAGGATCCTGTCTGATACATAAACACATGCAGAAGAGATCGTACTAAGTTCTCCAAAGTCTGGTGTTGCATTATTTTTGGAACCTGAGGTTTGGGGTTTTTTTAAATTCTAAGGGTTTTGGCCTTTGTCATTTCTAAAGAGAACTAAATTTAGAAAGTAAAGAAATAAAATAGGTTAGGAAAGATACTGCTTAGAAAAATAAACATTTAAGTTAAGTTTGGGCTTAATAGGGAATGAGGAATAATAATAAATTATCTGTTTATCTCAAGAGACAAGTAAATTCTACCAAAATAGAACCCCTGTGGGCAGGAGACCAACAACAGAACTGGGAACCGTACAAATAAGAACGGGTCCAAATGCCTGTCTGAGGAAGCACGAGGCTCGCAGGCATATGGACAAAGGATAAATTTTTTTTGAGAGTATTTTAAGACTAGCCACTGGGGAAAAGTTGGCAAGAGCTAATGTAAATGACCTGATTTCTATAAGCTAATGAAAGCTAGCAGGGCTGGGAGAAATAATAACATGTATATTTATCCCCCAGCTGTAAGAAACTACAGTTGCCTGCTGAGTAGGAAGAAGCAAAGCAAGAGAAAA
Organism: Burhinus bistriatus; assembly: GCA_013397275.1. Classification (NCBI taxonomy): domain Eukaryota; kingdom Metazoa; phylum Chordata; class Aves; order Charadriiformes; family Burhinidae; genus Burhinus; species Burhinus bistriatus. The sequence goes on along the minus strand of VYXH01005044.1, from coordinate 328,872 downwards.
ACAGTTACTGAGGAGGGAAACCCGTGAAGTTTTATCCATGTAGTCATATGTGGCAGGTCATGTGAATAAAATGGCCTATACGAAATTGTAATAGTAATCTCAAAAATAAGAACTGAAACATTAAAATGCAGAGCACAAGGAAGGGGGTAATAAAATTAAAATTCTTGTTGCTAGATGACAAAGATCTGCACTACTTTGGATGGAATTAGGAGAAATAATTTCTTATCAAAGCCAACAACTGTTTTCTGAATCAGTCCTCAAGGATGTAGGAGTAGAAGCTGCTAGAGAGTTTGGCCATGGTAATACACAGGAGTTTGTTTAAGAGGTGAATTTAGTTGGTCACTAAATAAGTCAGAGGGGATAACACAGTAGCTAATATTCCTATATTACAACTACCATGCGAAGAAGTCCTAGAACAGAAACCTTCACCAAAGAACGTGTCCAGAAACCAGTGGAAGAGGCAGGGGAAACAGGGAAAGAGACAGTGTCAATCACTGCTGGGGAGTAAAGTAAGGACATTCAAATACCTGGCATAACAAGGTACAGGGTATAGGGGCTTTAGTACATTTGAATTCTTCAGTGAAAAGAACACAAACTTTTTTTTACCATATTAGCAAAATGTCCACACAACAGCACCTAAGAATCGTCTCTCCTCATACATGAAGCATTGCAAAACATTTTTTTTCCAGATACAACATCACTGAAGATAACAGAAGTTGCCCACAAGCAGAGAATTTGGTCCTCACTTTCTGTATCTGGTTAGTCCAAGTTTTGTTCTCATTTTGCGCACTTTACCTTTGCAATGAAAATGCCAGCATCCATAATGGCTTTGATATGCTTCAGCCAGCCAGAATTTTCTAGGCCCCACAGAAAGTCACTCATCGAAGGCGATTTCAGCTCACAAACTGCAAAATAAGTTATATCTTAAATTTACAGTAATTACAGTCTCTTAAGCTTTCACTGGCTGTTCAACCTAAGAGTTATCTCTTCAGATATCCCTCCTGTAAAACATTCATCTTTTGAAAAGAACGGCTTCTTCAAAGTCAAACTTTACCATTGAAAAAAAGCATATATTTAAGAAACGGGGCTGGGTCAAATTTCACTCAATATGTTGATTTAAGTTAAAAAGAGAAGCTGTTACAAAGCCTGTTACAAACAGTTTACCAAAGACATCCTTCCGTGCAGCACAGATGTTCCAAAATTGTGTTGGGAGTGAAGTTTTCAAACCCCTGAGAGGGGACCATGTATATATATATATAATATAAATATGCATAATATGTATATATCCATGTATATATGTATAATAATGAGGTCTTGGACACAGAAAGCATATGATTCCTACTGTCAGACAGGCAGACAGCCACCTAAGTGGTGCCACAGCCTCCTATTCCCAGCCACACTTGCCCAGCAAACCCAGCATCACCACAGACGATGGTATTTGAGCTACAGCGACTCACTCAACAGTTCTTCATCCCTGAATGAAACCTTAGCAAAACTCCACTAGTCAGAACGTGTTATGGTGGTGAGGAAAAGCCATAATTCATCAAGGAAAATATTTTCCTGAAAACTTTCCAAGCTGTAGGCCATGTTTAAAGAAAAAAAATAAAAATCTCCCAGTTTTTACAACATTAAGTTTCTATCCTGCTGTAGCCAAGTGTCTGGGTTTTTTTAATATTACAGAGTTTGAGACATCAGAAGAAAAAAAGGGCACTCAGAATCTAATTCAGACACCTCAATCCAGCAGCAAATACTCAACAATACTTGGTGCAATCTTTTTTTCAGCAGTGAGATACTAAATTCATCCTCTAATGCACACATTTATTTTGATCCATGTAGAATTATACTGTATTTTAAGGAACAAGATACTAACTGGTGAAATTCCTTTAAGGAATACAGTGAACAATGTCATGGTTTTTACTGAGTTAATGTATGATCTGTGAAATAATAGGTCTCTTGTCCTCTGGAAATCTTCTAAAGCAGTCAGTTAATTATGGCCGGTGGCATAATCTTAGTTTCCTTCAATGTAATTGGAATTTAATTTTACAAGCTGAAGTCAGAGTTTATACCACACCTGAACTTATCTGACTGTCTTAACTCCATTTAATTCAGAGGCAAAATAGCCTAATGTGTCCATACAAAGTCTAGCAATCTTTGTACATAGGACCTCTTCCAGATGGTTATTTTAAAAGTCATTTTTGAAGGATATTTCTAAAAATGCATAGATAGCAGCAGTGAAAGCAAACAGCTTTTCATATGATTAATGCTCCTGTGCAGATGGAAGCATGACCAATTAGTAGCTGAATTCTGGCTGAAGCTGCTGTCTCTGTTTACAAAAGCCAAGGTAAAGCTGAAATAGTGCTTTGCTCATTCCCACTACCAAATTAGAGTCAATATTTACTGACCACTTCACTGAGCAAAGTTCAGACTGTCCTAAAGGCATACACTGTGTATTTCACATGATTTTTGGCTACCGAACTGGACCTTAATACTGAGTTCAATTATGAATTCAATTATGAGGCTTATCCTAAGGGGAAAAGGCATTTCCACCTCAGCAGAAAAGTTACCAAAATCTTGGAGAAATAAGACCTGCTCTGTGGAAACAGGAAAATCAAGAGCCACTGGGCAGGGTTCATAGCAATCCAGCAGTGCTCCCATCCCCAGGAGGGGTGGAAGAACCAGGACACATGGGGGAACCTGCCTCTTCCACCAGTGCAAGTACCAGAGGGGCATGCTGGACCAGTTCCCCCATTTCTGGGAGGATGGCCATAGGTAGAAGGAGTAATAAATGCGGTGGGCCAAACCTTCCGGCTCTCTTTCTGGCTGATCTGTCACTGAAGTCCAAGGATCAGAGGGCTGCTCTTACATCAGCAACTACTGCTCCTGGTATGAGGGGAGGAGAAGCTCATATTTGCTGTTTAAATACAGAGAGGGAGCATGTGGGGTCATCATCTCAATGCACAACAAATGGGGGTCAAGTCTTGGTTGGCTCCTGGATGTATGGCAAAGCTCACCCCGTCACAAATGCCAAACCGCAGCCCCGGTCAGCCCTTGAATCTTTACTGAGAAAAGTCCTTGTGCAACATTTCCTTCTAAGATTAAAAATTATTCCAAGGAGATTGTGCTCAGGATTAAAATTATAACAAGGATCTTCACATATACCCCTCTTTAAATGAAAAAAAAA
>VYXH01005044.1:286580-325583 GCA_013397275.1 Burhinus bistriatus | reverse complement strand
TTTTTTTTTTTTCTGGAAGAAAATTCAAGCATGTTGAGATGCATTTTACTTCCAGAGTACAGTCAAATCTCAACATTTTTTGCATATTCTGAAAAAATTCTCCTTATCCTACAAATTTAATAATTTTATAATACTGATATATTTTGCCAGAATAACATTATACAAGAGTAAATACATGTTAAAGTTAAGATAAATAAAATTGTTAGAATTACAGTTAGTAAAATCACAGAGCTGAAACAAAATTTCTGTTACCTACTCAAATAAATTATTGACATTATGATAAGTATAAATTAATTTCTTTGGCTTTTTCCTAAAGAAACATCATTGAAATGAACATTCCTAATACAAGTGCATTTTCCAATGGAAAATTTTTGTTCAAATTTCTTTAGCATTGGAAGCTCTTTAAAATTGTGTATTGAAAATAATCTGCAGTCTCTCATGTGAAAAAGATCCTCTAGCCTTCACTTCTGCTTAATTCCAGTAAATTGGATAAAATTGCCCTGCAGTCCTGCAACACATCAGACCCATTATGTCTTGATGTCCTCTTTTCCATGCTGTACACTTCCAAGCAACAATACAGCACACATTAAACTAAAAATCTGTTTTCATCAGCCTCATTCATTTTTTCAAAGGTTTTTATGTACCCTATAACATCTCACATTGGATCACAAGCAGCAGACATATTTTGTAATGCTTGTGGTGTAATGTGATGTTTTACCTTAGAGATCCACCTAGGTATGTTTAAGTACTCCTTGATAAGAATTTAAAGGCATATTAAATTTATATGATCATCGTCCTTGGTGGTCTTTTTGATGCTGGGTCCCTTTGTATGTGCAAGTCAGGTTATAGATACCCTTTTAAAGGCCACAAGGGAAGCAGATGAAGGGACACTACTATGAACAGAAAAAGACAAAAACTATGCAGCCCCTTCCATGAGAAAAGCCCTGGTCATACACTGAAAGTCATAAGATTTAAAAAAAAAAAACAACCGCACTTGAAAGCCTCAAGTGCTTGAAATCGCAGATTTAACTTCTCTAATTTCTAATCTTATCAGCCAGGTTGCTAGATATGAGACTTCAACATAGCAAATATAAAGCCAATGAAAAAAAGCAGATGTTTTGATCATATGGCTCATTTAAAAATAGATGCTAAGAAGTTATGCCCCCCAAGCAGCCTGGAGTGTTCAATGCATTAGAAATTACCTTGTTACATGTCATTTTGGGCTATGGGCCCGTCTCATGAGTTTTTGGCTCAAAAATAATACACAGCACTGTCCCATGCAGCCAGGCTGGTTGTTTACTATTTTGATTTTGATGGTCTTAAGCTGAACAAACAAAGGGACAGGTTTATTCACCCGGCCTCTCTCCTAGCCAAACAAGACTTTGTAGTGAACTATTTTTCTTCCTGAGACCCTTAGACCAAGGAATTAAAAGTCAAAACAAGTAAATCATGAAGTGACTGTTCCACCTGCATCACACTTTTCTGCTGGTTTTCACCAACTGCTCTTATTTGAAAACAGAGCACAGCTCTGTCATGGAAAATGTAAGCCCTTCTTAGATCTAAAATTCACATTTACATACAGATGATGGAGACAGATGAGGAATAAAGAGCATGGGCAAAGCGTCAAGTCAAGAATAGCTAGACCAAGCTGATCCAGAAGGTGACAGATGGTGTTGATGATATACATGAAGTAAATACTGAAGCTTTGTGGAGTGGAGTGAGCACTATTTACTGTTTGCTTGTTAAAAATCAACATGCCGTTGAGGGTCAAGGATGGCTTATTTATTCTTACCCTTTTCCCAGAAGGCCTCTAAACAGTAATGTAACCAAAATATTAAATGGCAGTACAGATGTGCTTGTTTATACACTGATAAGTATTTATAATGCAATTATTATTAATTTCCATGGGATTTTGAAGGTGCTGAATGGTTACACCCATGGACTGTGAGTTTCATAAATAAACCTATTGTGACATGCTCTATACAGGGCATGAGTAAGTTTCTATTAAAATTCAAAGTCTAAAATGCATGACTACCTTATTGACCACATACAAAAATCAAACCATGGATTTTTCTGAGCTTAAACAAAAAATTTACTGTATTTTCCACTAGCATCAAAGTCAGCTATAAGTGATTTTTTTCATTGTACCATCAAACTGTAAACTGCAAAGGAAGACGTAGAAGAAGTAGGGTGGATTGAAGTCAAATGAATTTTGCCATTAAGGCAAATGATACCTGGATTTCACCCACGAAACAAGGTGTTTGCACAATTAGGAAATCCCCACCAGTTGCGACGATGCTCCATTGCATGAGTCCCATTAGCCAGCAGGCAGGTGCCTGCAGCACACTAGGCAAAGCTCCCTTGTCGTACCCATTTTCACGGCCTCTGATTTCAGTGCAGTTACCCTGATTTGTGCAACAGAAGGATCAAATCTTTCCACTAGTTTTCAATAAAGAGTGTTACCTTCAAGCATTTTCTGCAGACTATTTCTCATGACGTGGATGTTCTCAATGCCTATGAATTGAAACTTGATGTTGGAGTAGTTGTCTTCATTTTCATACCCCTTCCCTGCTGCTCTGTTTGCCATTGCGTTGAGCTGAAAAAATTAGGGAAAATTGGATGAAAACCAGTAGCAAACACATTCTTTTCAAAACAAAGCTCGTGGTCTACTGCAATAAATCCGAGTGATTTAAGCCAGGCACAAATAGGAAGCATTTATCAGAGTGTCAACACAACGGGTTAGGAATCAGGCATCTGTTTACAGCCTATTGCAGGGCGCTGGGTTGCCGAAGCTCAGACCTCCATTTCACACACTTCGAGTGTTAACTTCATTAGTGAGGTTAGATACAAAAAACACAGCTTAGGTAGGGCTTCTCTGCAAGAGCGTACAGGTTTTAATTTGTTTTCAAAAGGCTGATTTCATTTTTGATCAGCATTACGTTTACTAGCAGAACATACCCAGGAGGTGGCAGTGTCTTATCTGAAACTACTGTTTCATAGTATACGTTCGCTGTAATGTTGCCCAAATTACAGTTTTTTACTGCTCAAATCATCCAAAAGTTGATACAGCTTCCTTCTTTGATGCTTGGAATAACGAAGAGAGAATTGGAGTAGGTTTTCTCATGTTTATATTGTCTTGGCTCTAGTTGTGTAAGACCACGGAAGATTTGAATTGACAAAATTACCACAAATATTTTCATCTGCAGTGCAGTGCTATCAAATATTTTGCTGTGCTTCAGCAAAAAATACATTCAACTGGAAGCTGGAGTTTTGTCTTTGAATCTGTTACTTGCTTCCTGGCACGGGAAAGTCACTAAATGCTTCTTTAGTTCAGTTTTCCCAAGCATAAAATTAAGGGGTTTTTTTAATGCCTATTTCCCCCCCTTTTGAGATTCCTGGGGGAAAAGAAAACTATCTGCCAAACTCCTTATGCCAAATTTTGATCTCTGGGCTGAAAACTAGAGCTGACAGAAACGAATTAAGTACTTGTACTTTAATACCCTATCTTTTTTTTATTATTATTATTATTTCCAATAGCAAAATCTCACTGTCCAATAGAAACAAACTCTCCTTTTGCATCAAGTCCCTGTTCTCCTATGAAATGCAGGCTGTAAGGCTGAGGAGCCTTTGAACTTCCCAAGAAATATGAAGGCTCCATGAGTAACAAAGCGTCCCACGTGGCAGAACCTCCACACCTCCAAGCACGACTAACAGCTTCTGCTCAGGAAAGATTTAAGAATTAAATAACAATGGAGATTGCACATCCAGACGGGAGGGCACTAACACGGCTTTTGGAGAGACCTTATGAGGTATCAGTTGGACAAAAAATGACTCGCCTTCATTGCAGTGAGAGCCAATGCTCATGAAATATCAAAACGAAGTATTTCTTAGGCATTGCCTAGGGGACAAGAGATTGTGCAGGTAATTCAGTTTCCAGTTTATTTCCCCGTATCGCAGGCAGTGCTATTGATTTGCTGCTTCTGTGGTCACTCCTGAAACTCACAATAATATACTTAGTACTCGGCTAATGGTATCATGGGGTATAGAAGAATGTGTCTCCTCCTGGTCTCTTCCACCCCATACGCACATACTCCCAATACTCAATTTTAATTTGGAGCCAAATGCATGCAGTTGAGTGGGACCAATTGTCTCCTGGCAACTTATATACAACTAAGATGAACAAGTCTAGCTTTTTCACATCATATGTCAAAATGGGTTTCCATGGGCCAAATTTGACCTCTTAACTTTCAAAGGAAACAGCTAAAGACTGAAAGCTTTTTATGCCATTATAATTTCATTTTAGATGCTAAGAAAACAAAAAGGTGAGACCCCTTTTCAGTTCTTTTATTCTGTCCAATTTAATATGTGAAGATAGGGGATTTTTTTCCCATCTTCACACTTTCTAGCGCGTCCATTCCCACGAGCAGAACTTGGCAATAGGAATACATAGTTACATTTGTGGACTACCAATAGGAATTGAAACATTGCATGAATTTCACAATACAACAGAAGGAACCATACTCTAAGATAGGAACCTAGGCAAAAAACCCAGTATTTTTCATTTATTCAAGTCTTGTGTAAAACTTCTTTTAACTTGTAGTATGCAATTCAGGAAAAAACGCAGGCAAAAAAAAATAATTCTTGTCTATCAACCAGCAGTCTGCTGATGTTTTGACTATCAATGAATAATAAAAAAAGATGCAGCCTGTGAACAGCATGTCCTTTAAGGACAGAGTCCTCAGTGTGACTTGCTAGAAAGATAAAAATTATCTGCTGAATCCAAATCTTTATCTTTTGAAGTAGATATCTGTGTTCTAATGTAAACAACATGAAGCAGTCTCTCTCTGCAATAGCATATAGCTTTGGGAAGGAAGATCTGTACGCATGAGTTTAAGCCACCACAAACCCCCAAAACTCTAAATGAAAAACATTTAGGCCCTAACTGACCTAATAATCAGTAAAATCAATGTTATTAACTGTCTGTGCCGCAGAGCAATTTTATCACAGAAATCCTTTATTAAGACAGTCTGAAATAGCCCTCTTTAAAAGCAAATAAATATAAGGTTAAATTTGCAAGGCTTCCTGACACTCATTTATTTTAAATATTGTCAGTTGCCAAACTTTGCAGCTGCCACAATATTTACTAACAAGTTTTCCACATCACCTACCAAAATTCCATCTGTTGCTCTTAACGTAGTTGTTGCAAAGCTCTCTAAATTGTGCCTGTCCTCGCTTAATCTCAGTGAATATGAGGAGACAACCTCTAAAGGGAACAGACCTCACTTGCCAGATTTCCTGGCACCTTCTTTAATGTGGAGGATAACCGAGTCCTGTCTTGTTATAAAGAGTTATAGAACTCATTTGTTTTACTCGTAAGCAGTAAGTTTATATTAGCTTCTGCTGTAAACATGTAGAGGGAGGAGAAAATGAAGGCAGACAGTAGCCCAAGTAATAGGCTGCATAGGGCCATCCTGGTATATTTAAATCAAGTGGAAACAAAGCTTTCTTCCGCAGCCAAAGCTTTTGTTTTGAAGATTATCAAGCACAAGGAGGGACAGCATACGAAGAACTCTTGGGAATGGTGAATTCAGTGGCCCATCAATATTCCTCATCTTTGCAAGGAACCAGTTCTGGTGAGAGAAGAGGCAGGTAGTTTTTTAGCTTCCTAGAGCAATGGGAAACCTCGCACCAGACTCAGTAACTTACCTTTACATTTGTTAAAAGTTCCCTGAGGAATGCCAGGAACAGCTTGCGCTGATATCTATCCCTTCCTATATGCTCCAGATTTATACATGCATTAGGAGCTGCAAAATTAACTGTAACAGCTGTAACAAGGCTGTGTTTGGCACCTGGGATCACAGGAGTTTTAGAAAAACAGTCCATTCTTGCAGCAGAGACAGAGATAAATAGGAACTCGTGAGCACAAATTTCTTTACATCAAAACTTTTTTTCTTTCCCCAGAGAAATTAAATGAAAACAAACAGCTTTCATCTGCTAACTGGCTCCTGAAGAAGCCAGCCTTGCTGGAAATATGCCATCGTTCATGGCTAAGTGAGCCAATTTCACTCTCTTCAGTTAAAGTACAGGCTTTTTTCACTGCACACAGGAGGTGTCTCACCAAGGTCATTTACCAGAAAGGTTTATAGGATGGGACCTTCCTGTTATTACCTTGCAAAACATCCTTAATAGCCAAGTCAGTAAGTCATTAGTAATAAATCCCATCAATGAGCAACCTTCTTATTTAGGGAAGAGTACCAACATCATCAGCCAGGAAATGCTAAGCTATAAATATTATCACATACAGAAAACTGTTAAACAAGCGTTATTTAGGCAGCCAGGTCTATATGTCCTATCCAAAGCCTGCTCTGAACACAGTCATACCAATCCTTTCCTAGTGCTCATCACGCTTCACTTGCTTCAGGACCACGAGTAAGGTGGTACCATCCTCATCTTCCCCATAAAAAAGAGGGAACTGAAAGTCAAAGTAGTCACCAAATTACAAAGTGCAATGAGACATGCCAAGGCCCTGATTTCCTGCCTACTGCCTCCCATTACAGCTGCAAGCACTCAGCACTTTCCCACCAGCCCTCAGGTATTCGGCCAATCGCCAACCAGGCAGGTCCTTCGTTTCTGCTCCAGCTCTGCCAGGTTTACCCTTCCTCGCTCCATTCCTCATGTTTCTCAGCTTTAGCCACCTTGTCCTTTCAGGCTGTCTCCTGATCTCAGGATGCTGAAACAGCTTCTTTTTTGTTCCTTTTCCTCAAGTCTTTGCTCTCATTTTTCCTCTTCTCCCACCTAGCTCATCTAGATCTACTAGAGATTTTGTGGAGATTTTCCCCTTTGGTTTCTTTCCTTCAGATGCTTTGGTAACTTCAAGAGGGAAGCTACTGATAGTGTAAGAACACCCACCTCCAGACACTGAGGCCTATATAGTTCTCATCACCTTGAGCTGTTTGCTAGCGTGCCAAATTTGGGCACAAAGGTTTCTTACTTTCCAACCTCTTCTAGATCATTACTGAGTTTCTGTGTTTCTGCACAGCATAATTTTTTCTAAAGCTTTTATCTTGGCCAAAGATTTTAGTCAATTATAGAGATATGGCATCTGAGATCATTATTTACCATATTTCAGATTCTCTCTCAAAAACACAAAAGTGCTGAAGATAATCAAAAAAGGTCTCCTTCTTGTAACTTCAGTAAATGGTCTTTCCTTAGCCTTATGCAGAGGTCGTCGAAATTTTCCCACTTGCAGAAGAAATCTTGCATGGAAAATTTTAGTATAAGCAGGCAGAGGTTTGCAACATTACAACAACTGTAAATGCAGTTTTACAATGCGAATTATTTTTTGCTAACCCATCAGTCATATAGTTACTGATAGCTCCTCTGTGTGTGGAAACAGTTCTGTTCCAAGTTACTTACTTTTCTGTATCTTGACATTTTGTTAAGAACAAAAAAGAGAAAAGCTCAGTGTAAAGAAAAAATTCCTCTAAGAGATAAAAATGTAGGCAAGGTTCCGAGTTAAGATTCCCCTGATAAATCCTGATTTACCTGTGGAGTTACACAGGTGCAACTAAGATCAGAACTATGGTCAGTCATTTGGGCTGTGCACCTTCCCTAATGTATTCAGCTCAGGTTCAGTCTTGCTATGTGCAAGGAATTTAATGTACTTACTTTGGGCCGAGTGTCAACAACATATAGGAAATCACTTCCTGGATTTGCTTTTCTAATGGCCTGGAGCATCTGTTCATCCTCAAGGCATCGAGCACTAAAACCAGATAAAGGCTGGCTGCTTCTACATATGGATGCCTGCAGAAAAACAAAGAAAAAGAATCAACACAGTTATTAAATAGAAATTATTTAGCATCCAGGAGCATATACAAAAGCAGCTCATTAGATGTTTCCGTGGGTGTACAGTTATGTGGGAAGGGCAGAATTGTAAAATGAACTACATAGAATCATAGAATTGTCTAGGTTGGAAGAGACCTTTAAGATCATTGAGTCCAACCATCAACCTAACACTGCCAAACCCACCACTAAACCATGTCCCTCAGCACCACGTCTACCCATCTTTTACATACCTCCAGGGATGGAAATTCCACCACTTCCCTGGGCAGCCTGTTCAAATGTTTGATAACCCTTTCGGTGAAGAAATTTTTCCTAATATCCAATCTAAACCTCCCCTGGTGTAACTTGAGGCCATTTCCTCTTGTTCTAAATGTTAATAAACATGTTAAGAAACAAATTCATTTTAAAAAGGCAAGGAAATATTAAAACAATACAACCCCATTGGCCCAGGTCTAATCTTGAATCCAAGTTTTAGAGCTATTTTAGATATAGTATTCCCCTAATGTAGAATAACTCCTGAAAGGTGGTCGCTAGAGGATGTGACGAGTACAACGTTGCAATCACAAGAACACTGAGATAGCATGAAGAATGGGTCCCTTTGCACTGTCGTTGATGCTTACCAGTTAGGATACTGGTTATAGCCAACTCACACCAGTGCATGCTTTACTGAACAGCCTGAGACACCATGAGTCCAGGAAACAAAAATGTATAACGTGCAGCTGGATCACTGATGGTGCTGTATTTTTAGCACTGCCTCTGGAGAAAGACCTTACTGCATGGGAAGTGGGTCAGGCAGCCTGACTCCTGGAGCACAGTTATTAATCAGTGCTATTGAAGAAGGCAAGAGACTTTCTCCCCAGACCCACCAGGATGAGACCTCCAGATGAAACTGGGAAAGAAGGAACAGGATATGAAATGGGTGAGCAGGGAGGGTTTTATTTCCTCTAGGCAGAGGGCAGCTAGACTTGTAGAGGGCAAGGGGCTAATGCATGCACTTTCTAAGCACTGAACATAAGCATGAACAGAATCTGCCTGCTGACTGCCCTACAAATTATTTATTACTGTGAGAAGGGACATGCTCATTTTCAGCCAAGCCTTTGAACTATCAGTAGTTAGTCAGTAAAATGTGGATCTTTAATAGGGAAACCCTGAGTTGTGCCTGTTCACACTTTATTAATAGTTTTTGCAAACAGGTTATTAGTTTTCTCGAGTCTCGCCTGATGATCAGCGCACATTCCAATGACTGAATATATGCTTATACCTCCTTTGCATGAAGCAAAAGGTACATATCAATATGTCATTTTAATAGAAGAGAAACATTTCTCCCTCATCCGTTGTGTACCATACACAAGGTAGATATGGCCCTCAAGGTTAAGGTTAAAGTTAGGGTTGTGGATGAAGGTTAGGATTCAGGAAAGTATGGGCTGGAGCACATTACATTGTATCATCCTGGGAGCCCAAAAGGCTGAAGTATGTGCTGGCCCCAGTATGAGAGAATGGCTTGTCTGTCAAGTTAGGCTTGGGGTTAAGATTATGTTTAGCGCCAGCTTAAGAAACAGCTGCACTGCCAGTACTGCAAAACTAGAAGGATATGCCGACCTAGTGACCATTAGATATCATAAGTAGGAATCATTACCCATGATATCCATGAAAAGATCACCTCCTGCTGACCCAGGCCAATTGCTTAGGATGAGCACATACGTCTATAATATTCTTGGGCTATGTTTAAGAGTAGGGCAAGAGATGAGGTCATGTTTTGCTATTGCACAGGGTCAACAGGTAGTTCCAGAGTTTGATCTTACCATGTTCACACAGATCCTGTAAGATGCAGAGTAAGGTGTCACATCATCACTGAATTTGTCAGTACCAAAGAGCTATGGGAAAGTTCTGGGTATGAAACACTGAACAAGTGGCACCTGTGTCCCCTGCATGCAGCAGACCTCTTCCCAACCTGCTGCTACCATAGCTGTTCAATGTCTACCATCAGGAATCTTACCCCACTCCTGCCCATTACTCTATTAGTTGGCAACTCATGCCAACCTCCAAACTCACAACGAGGTATTTCCTCCAATATTCCCAACCCTTTTCCTAGCCCTTTGAACTGTGAAGGATCCGGGATTAAACACAATACTTCAGATGCTGGTGGTCTGAACCTCAACCTGAACTCCAGCCACAATGGGGAAAACATTCAGGCTGAAACGATGAAACTCATCTAAACTGGATCACTATATATTGGAAACTAGCTGATCCCTGAGACCTTCTCTTTCACTGAGATTTGGAAATGTCCAAGTGTTTTGAATCCTAGATATCTACATTTGGACTTATTTGATTAAGCAAAGTGATTTACTTTGAAAATTTTGGCCCTAATAAAATATTAAAGATAATATGGAATTTATGCAGAGACTGTATTTACTATTTAAATCTTCCTATCCTCCCGTTTCATTATCAAATTCATAGATCTTCATGAAAGCAGAATTGTGATGAAATAAGGGGTAAATAAGGAATCAAAATAATATCTCATTCCTTCCTTCTGAAGCTTAAACCTATGATAGGGACCACTGTAAAGATAAGATTTCCATGGAGGCTGTAGCTTATGTTTTCTGCTTGTGACATCCTTTGGAAATATCTCCTGTCCGGCATGGCAAACTCTACAGATGCCCTGTAATCCCACACTAGCTCTGTCTCTTGGGAGGACCTGGCCATCTCCCAGCACTAGTGAAGACCTCTCGATGCAGTCTGGGACTGAAACAGAAGGAGATATTAGACACACAGATCCTTTGTGCGTACAAAGGGGACACCATCCTCCTAAATGGTAATGGCAGCTGAGCTAAGCCAGTCCTTAGGGGGCTGGGATGCAAACGTAGAAGCATTCAGTCCATGGGATCCTTCAGTCCAAGGGTCTCCTTTACCTGAGCTGCCAGAAACAGAAATGCAAATAGTCTAGGTATAAGGTTTTTTCCAAATGGTTACAGACAAGTGAGGCAGTTCCTCACTCAGCCCTGAAAATATCTGTCATGGAGAGGAAAAGGTGGCACTACTTGCTCTTATGGACAAGGAGAGTCTCTTCAACCAAGCCATGACATGGTCCTCAGCCAAAATTTGGTAGCTCTTTCATCCATCCTTTTTGGTTCTATTCACAGATCTTTCCTTGAGAGGCTACTCCTGATTCTCTAATTGCTGCAAGTACAGTTTTCCTTCTCTTTGGCTTGCTCTCAGGCTGTGGCTACCAGATCCTAAATTGCTCTGTTCTCCTCCCAGTCACCTGCTAAGCTGCCTGCTACTGGCCTTCACTCTTCTGCCACCCGTGTTTCAGGACTTCTTGTATTTACTCCACTTCCTTGTGAAACAGGGATCGCACTTTATTGCGTTTGCTGGATGATGAAGCTGGGTTTAAATGACTGCATTAAATGCCTGTTAATGAACTAACCATAATTCCAGTCTGTGCCTATATGTACAAACCACACTAACCAGACTATGCTAACCATATTTTAATTTTTTTTTAAATAAACACTGATTTCTTCTTGTGAAAGCTTAATAGAAGAATTATGAAAGCAAGGCCAAAATAAGCAAACACTTCAAAGTTACAAACTCACACTTACATTGTTATCCTTGCAGTAGTAGGAAAGAGCTGGGAAACGCCTTCGGCTCCGAAATTTAGAGCTCCCCACTATGATGTGTGCAGTCACAGACTTTGGTACATACACTTCTGTAGGATAGGAGTCACAGACCTGTGAAAGGAAACTCTGCTTATTTGGTCTGCAAAATGCAACTAACATTAGCCATCTCTACAGGAGAAAAAAAAAAAACAAAAACCAAAAAACCCCAAAAAAACCCAACCCACCAAAAAACCCACCAAAAACCCCAAGGAACTCTAATCATAGAATCATAGAATAATAGAATGGTTTAGGTTGGAAGCAGCCTTCAAGATCATCTAGTTCCAACCCCCCTGCATGGGCAAGGACACTTCCCACTAGACCAGGTTTCTCAAAGCCTCATCCAGCCTGGCCTTGAACACCTCCAGGGATGGGGCTTCCACAACTCCCGTGGGCAACCTGTGCCAGTGTCTCACCACCCTCAGAGTGAAAAATTTCTTCCTGAGATCTAGTCTAAATCTCCGCTCTTTCAGCTTAAAACTGTTACCCCTCATCCTATCACTACATGCCCTTGTCAAAAGTCCCCCTCCAGATTTCTTGTAGGCCCCTTTCAGATACTAGAAGGCTGCTATGATGTGTCCCCAGAGCCTTCTCTTCTCCAGGCTGAACAACCCCAACTCTCTCGGCCTGTCGTCATAGCAGAGGTGCCCTAACCCTTTGATCATCTTCGTGGCTCTCCTGACCCACTCCAACAGGTCCATGTCCTTCTTATGTTGGGGGTGCCAAAGCTGTACATGGTATCCCAGGTGGGTTCTTACAAGAGTGGAGTAGAGGGGCAGAATCACCTCCCTCAACCCGCTGGCCATGCTTCTTTTGATGCAGCCCAGGACGTGGTTGGCCTTCTGGGCTGCGAGTGCACATTGCTGGCTCATGTTGAGCTTCTCATCCACCAACACTCCCAAGTCCCTCTCCTCAGGGCTGCTCTCAATCCATTTTCCACCCATTCTGTACCTCAGGGAATATTCCATAATTATTGAATACACATCACTGACATTTCTCAAAACAGTCTTTTGAAGCTGGAAAGTATTAATTCTAACTTAAAGATTGCAAAACTGAAGCAGAAGGGTTGAAAGGCTGTATTTCCAACTTTAATTCATGCCTCGTTGAGAATATACAGGTAGAACATACATTTAAACCAGGAAAGATTCACTATTATGTACAGCAAGGTTGTATATACAACTGCGGCTTCCTCTGTAGCCAAATTTGAAAGTAGAGGTGGGAGGAGGTGAAGTTCTCAAATACCTCTCTGTTACAATAGGATGGGAATATAGAGCCAAATTTTCCAGCTAATCTGATAATAAAAAAAATAATTACAAAAATAGGGACTTGGAGAAAAGAAATTAACCCATATGAAATGAAGATACCAAAAGGCAAGCAGCCCTGACAATGCCTACCACTTCTGAAAGGAACCCAATGAGCCTGTAAAAAAGTCCAGAAGTTCCTCTGGAGACAAGCAGGACCACAAATGGTTCTTGGTCTAACTTCCTTTTCCTGATACTGCCTGTGGCATTCTGGCTGGGGTCAAAAGGATATCCAGTATGTCCCTGGGACTTTCTGAGATGACTAAAGGAATTAGGATGCCCAGGAAGAAATTAGGTTCTGAGAGAGCCAAAGATATGTAATGAAGGAGAAAGAAAGGGAAGGGCTTGTGGTTACAGATGCTGCTGTGGTGAACTGAGTTTTATTCATGATGCGATTTTTCCTACACTTTATCTTAAAAGAGGTTAAAACATTTTTTCCGCTTGTTTTAACAAAAAGAAAACAAACCCTGACAGCACATTCAGTCTTCTCTGAGAACTTCACAGGCCTTTCTGAACATGGATACGCTCCAGCAAGAGAGCCAATGGAGTGCATGGACACATTTCTTTCAAAAATACTTTGGTTATTATTTCTCACAATTAATTAACATTCTATGGACTTCAATCGTACAGGACTGAGCTAGGCAGGACAGCAGGCAGCTAGGAAGAGATATGACCTGTCAAATGACTGTGAAAAATACTAATAGTTAATCACAGAGGCTTCAAAAGGATTGTGAGGATAGTCAGTGATGAAAAAATATTGCCCAATTCACTATTGCAAGTAATTTTTTTTTTTCTTAAAATGACTGTGTAGCAATTTTATATAACCCTACATGTCAGGAAAATGCTCATTCAGACACTTAACATTAAGTATGATTTAAACTTCTCCCCAGGCAGCCAAGCACTAACCTTTAAAACTTACTTTATATAAGTTTTCTGTGCTTAATTTCCACACGTATTAAACAAAGACATGTCCTTTCTCGGTGGCTTTTTATGTGAAAGCATGGAAGAACTGCACCTTACTACATGTATGCACAGCACTGAGCACAAAGGGTTCCTGCATCTAAGCACTTCAGTCGTCCACAGTCAGACTGCTGATTCACTTTACAGCCTGTGTAACAGAAAAATCACAACAACTCACTCCATAGTCTCGGTTTACATCACTAATCTGCCAATAGTTGTTCGGAACACCCATACGATTATATTCTTCATTGAGGTCCACGAGCTTCCAGCCTTGTTCTCGTTCTTCTTTATCTAATTTTGGATTGAATGAGAAACAGTACAGCTCTTCATATTTCACTGAAAAACACCAAGCAAACAAACAAACAAACCCAGTAAAACACCAGATTTCTCATGCTGAAATCATACTTCAAACCCAAAATTTGGCATCGTCCTTTGTGTAGTTTCTCTTTTAAAATAGTATGCTTTGCTATACAAAAGCCCATACCCTGGCTTATAACTATTTTCAAGCATACTTTGAAAGTACTGTGCTGTTTTGTTACTTGTATGTGTTGCAACATATGTTCATAAGTAATGTTACTTAAAATATACTGTTCTGCTAGACCTTTTCTCTACTGAATTGTAAAATCCTCCCCCAGCACGAAGACAAAATGTCAGTGATAATACGTTTTCATCCAAAGAAAACTGAAGTCAGTGGCAGAATAAGCCCTTGCTCTGCAAAAGTATTTTCTGGCCAGAGGTAGCTTAGAAAACCCTTTATAAACATAACATCTGTCCCGTGGCAAAGACAAAAGAGCCGAACAATGGACTATGCAGCACAATCTTCCAAAAATGAACTAACTCGGAAGTCTTTGTCCCTAAATAGGGAGGTTTTCAATAGATTCAATGAAATCTTAGTTTTGTGGACCGCAAAATTCTGTCCTTGAATTATTAGCAAAGGCATTCATGATACAGATGTTGTAATAGCATAAAAATAGCATATGTTACATCAATCATTTCATCATGACCATGAACTCGGTTAAGTAGCTATGCCACCTGTCACCCTCGGTCAAGAACCATGTAATAAGCTTGCTGGTGCTGGAGTTTTTAACTTTTTTTAGGAGCGTATCCCTATTCATGCTACTGAGTGTCTTAACCCTGGTGACCAATGGCAGCCAGACACCGTTGCCATTAAATGCCAGCTGTCACTGATATGAATAACGATTCAGCTTGAAATTAACATTCTCATTGATACTTAGGATATTGTTATGTCATGAGGGCATGTTTCATTCTGTTGCTCTAAAACTTTCTGACCAAGAGGTTTCTAACTTTAGAACTGGAGTAAAATAAATCATAAACTGAGTCCTTGCTGATATCATAGTTTCCCACCAATACATTTGCTTCACAATATAATTTTAAGAAGATCAGTAAATTTAAATACTACACTTTTTCTAATAATATATACCTAATAAGTAGTGTCTTAGAATATTAGAGTAGGGAACTTGTAGATATAAAAATAATAACAACAAAGCTAACCACAATATGAATAATAATAAAGTTTCTACCTTTTTCTAGAAAAAGTATTTTTCTTTTATTTTGATTATGTCTTTTAAAGGTGTAATTTAAGTCATATTTTGCTTTTTTTAATTTCAATTAAACTGATTGTATATACTCAAAAAAACTAGGAACATAAGGAAAGACAACCATGTTAACTGTGTCAGGAAAGTACTGAAAGTCAACGAATTCATGAGTAAGGAGAAATAAATGTTTTGCATGTCATCTGACAGTTCAAACTCTGTCTGTATTCTCTGATTTCAAACTTCTGTCATGGCACAGACATAAGAAGACAGTCTGGTTTATTTCTCATCTGCTAACATACAGTTTTATCATAATCTATAAATCCAGTCCAAGCTCATTTTAATAAAGTTCTTTTGGTAGCAATCTGAGCTCTTGTTTTTACTGCTTGGTTGTCAGAAGTGTCTGGATTTCCTTTACAACTGGACCTGCTCTTCACAGGCACACAGGAAGCCTTTAAAAATCCACCTATTCAAATATATCCAGGTTATTTATGATGGAAGTCTGGCTCAACGTTACAAGTATTATTACATGATGGTATCTATAAATGGTAATAAAAATTTTAAAGTATTAATCGTCAGCGCCTTAAAGCTCAGTGATCAGTTCTTCTCCAGCACTTAGAGGACCATCCCTAATCTTTCACAGTTATTTTGCCACAAGCATCTGCAATCCTGCTATTACACCTGTAATAACTGTTATGGTCAGTTTGTTTAATGAAATGGCTTAATTAAGCAAAAAGCCCAAATTCAGCTGACAGCTTGACCTTATTAAAATGCTATTAACAGCTGGCAAGAATAAAATCAAACACAAATTTCATCCTTTAGTGTAACTAGGACATCATCTAACACAGAATATATTAAGCCAGTACACAAGATGGGCTTCACTCAGGTTCAGCTATGGTGGAATGAATTACAAGAACAGGCAGAGAACGAAAAATAGAGCCTGAATCAGTCAAATTTTCTCCTCATGGAGTAAAGGGCACCTTATAATGCTGAGCAACTGTATTGCCTTATGGAAGTACAGCTTTGTGCCCAGGCAAAAGGACACAGCAGAGCACTGTCAGGGTACATATGGCTCAACTTGCAATTGGAGCCTTCTAATTTTGAGTAGGTAAGATTTTATTCTGCCTCACATGACGACTGGATATTTTGCTGGAGAAGGAAAACTACTGTGCAGCTGAACTATGCAAAGAGCTAATTCTATGTTGCTCTTGTTGTATCTTCTTCATTCAAACCCTCTTATCCATTGCAGGCTGCCACTGAACTTGTATTCAGGGTCCATAGCTATTCTTCTCTTCATCATGTCTGTCCATATGGAAGTGTCCTGTTCTGGTGCGTAGCAGTACACACACCTCCTCCTGGCTCCAGGGAAAGAGCATTACAGAACTGCATTCCCTCCAGCATGCATGAACACATACTTGCAGCTGAGGCCCATGGAATTAATCCAGATTTACATCAGCAGAACAACTGACTGAATTTGTCTCACAGTTTTTAAATTTCTCTGATTACTTTCATCTTGCATCACCTAGTATACCAAGTTACATCTCCTGCAGTTGCATATTACTACTATCCTAATTATAGCAGGTACTTGGGAAAGTTCAGCAGCTGTGCTGGCTGACTGTGCAATTTTTTCCCCCTCTACACAGTAGATAAAATTGGTGCTCTCCTAGCAAGATATGAATTAAAGCCAATGTTGTCCGTTTTGTACAGACTGTGGTGAACATTTTCTTTGCACACTGTTAAAATAAAAGTAAAGGACGGAGGTTAGCGTTGTATTTCTACAGTTATCATTTAAAACCAACAATCCAGAAGCCTTGTCAGCTGGGTCTTAGGAGAGCAGCTATAACGCAGAGGATCATATGTTGGACTTTGTCGCAACATACGGATTGTCATTGAAAAGAGGAGGAAAGGTTTCAAAAGGAACTTGATCTGAATTCAGAAATTCAGAAAGGGCACACTCAAAACCTGGGTAATAATAGGCGCAGGCAGTCCAGTGGAATAAATCAGTTGCTGCAAAAGATTTCACTGATTTTAAGAAATTTATGCACAGCACAAAAAGGGAAAATTCAGACCTTGACATGGCCACTAAATATATTATAAGTTTTTTGCCACAGCAGGAACATGAAAATTCCCTGGATTTAGAGACTTGACAGCATTTTCCTAAATTCACACTTACACAAAGCACTCAGTAAGCAACAGTTACACATAAAATAGCATTATAATGTATTTTACGGCCAGTGATAGCCAAAAGTATCATTTTCAACAAAAGTTCATGACATAATTTATGGAATGAACTACTTGTTATGATGTGCTTTCTTCATTGCTCCATAAGTGATTATTTTAATATGCTTATCTGCTCAGAGACCTTTTGTCTCATAACGCATCTCTAATGAACACTTTTTCTTAATCTGCAAAGTGCAAAGATGCCCAGCTACACTCCTTCCATTATATTCTCCCTCTTCAGCATGAGGATGGACTTTCGTGCCAGTTTCCTTCTCATACCTGGTCGGGCTAGACGTATCAGAGATATGTAAACGTCATGGCAATCTCGTTCCTGAGGGATGACCAGCTGGATGACCTGGAAGTTCTTGCAGCGGATCAGCAACGGGCAACCAGTGGCAGTGGTGGCCTGCTTCTCAATAGAGGAAATTTGGCTGTGAAGAACCTGTGTGGGAATTGAAAACGGTTATGCCAAGCGATTCAAATGTTTAGGAAGAAAAATAGTTATTTATAATGATGTGTCAGGGCAGGCAGAGTAGCTTCCACTACTGTTTCAGAAAATACCCACACTCCTCTTCCTGCAGTTGTGTTCCTGTCTCCAGCTTCAGGCTCAAGCAGCACCTCATCCATCACCTACATCACCTCTTGGAGTGCTGCAGCTGCTCAAACGTTATCCGGGTCATGCTATCTGAAGCTTTTTGTTTGTTTGCTTTAGTGTAAGCTAACAGTTGTCAGAAAAGGAGCTCTTTTCATCTGTCTGTACAGTTAAAATATAAACCAGCATCAGTTAGATAAGGCTAAAATGTTGGGGCTCCTCGCTGGCAGAATGGTAGCCCTGATATAACTTTCAATACTGCACCAGCCGAGATGAAACGTTACAGTAAGAATCAGTGGGACCAAAAGAGGATGGAGTTAATAAGTACAGAAACAGACAAAGGATTCATAATTAAGCTACATAAAAGTCTCTCAAATGGTGTGACACCAGAGTCATGTCTGTACTGATATATAAACATATATATGCAACATATGAAATAGACATGCTCTGAGATAGATCCATCAAAACAGATAACCCAAAATACTACATTATGCAAAAAATTAAAAAAAACTAAAAAACCAAAACCACTGATCCAGCACAAGCAGTCAGAGAGAGAGGCAAGAGCTGACTGATTCAAGGTAGTAATTCACATTTGGAGATTTGTCCTCAGTTCTTCCTAGACGATAGGAACAACACTGCATTTTACAGAGGCAGTTCCTCAGTGAATCACATCTGGTATTCATACAGTGAAGGTCCTTCTACTCCTCTTACTGTGTTGCAATATCCAGAATCCATTGAAAATTTTCAAAAATTACCAGGCTGGAATTTCACACGCTCTGAAGTTATGAAAGCATCCACATGCACCAATTGACTATGTTTAAACTGTTTTGCAAGTTATTTTCAAATTGCCATCAATAAAGTGCCACACACTTACAGCTAACTGAAAAAACCAAAATTCATACCCAGGTTTCTTTGCGAGTTTCAGAACCATTCTCCACGAATATGACATGGGTAGCTGTTAAATACAAAGTTCCTAGTGCAACTTTTCTTGAAGATAAACGATCAAGTAATCGAACATTTTCCACCTATACAAAGAAATGACGGAGAAAAAAAAATAATTAGGCTATGACAAAGCCTGCCATAGCGAGATCTCAACATCCACCTTTTGTCTATTACAAAGTAAGTTTTTTTCAGTACCATATGAAATGACGACCAGATGAGTATAACTATATGAGAAAATATGATATATATCATGTGATCTACCTTAATCTTCATTTTTCCCCCTCTTGCGGTACCTCTGTATCCAAAAATCTGTTGGCAAAGGCTTCCAAAGACAATTTCTCACTTGAGCTCTTTCCTGTTATTTCACCTTACCAAAACCCTGTGATAGCAAGGCAGGGCCTGGCCTTCAGCTAAACTCTTGTCTGTTCAAACCATTCCGTAATTGTCGGTGATACATAGGAAGCTAAATTTAAAATTAAAAAAAATAAGCAGGAGGTGATAGTGGTGGAGTGTCTTTCTTCAGCAGGCCTCACTCAGGCTCCCAGGCAGGTTTTTGTTGGTAGTTCAAAAAAATGTTTCAGTGTTTGTCCCTACGCTCCTGTTAGGGCTGACAGCAGCAGTCACACCAGACGTGTGCCCTCAGTCACTTTTCAATGGGAACCGAGGACTTCATACCCACTGCTTTGCTGCGTTGGACACAAAATGGGCATTCTCTCTTTGCTAACACTCCTGACAACAGGCGAGTCCATAACACGTTAATTAACTCTCAGACCACCAGCTTGTGGCTGGTACACCATTAATATTTTGTGTATGGCATGTGTCATAGGCATGTATCTAATGTTATATGGCATTTCTGACTGCGAAACTAGAACAATAAAAAAAAATCAACAAGGTGGATATTAAATGGGAGAAAAACTGCCTAAACCAGTTAACAATTTGCTACCATGGGTTTGATGGGTTTCCTACTACAACAATTTTTAAACTAAAATAGTCGTTGTTCCTAAAAAAAACATACCTATTTCAAAGTTAAACCAAGGAATGCTGAAGGTTGATACCATATAGCTTCTAGTAAATCATCAAAATAGTCTCTTCTGGTTTTATAATGTTGGAGTCGTACGACAGCACATGTTTTTCATGCAAGCAGCAGCACAGATTCATGCAGCCTGCACACTGCTGCAGAAGATCTTCAACATACTGGCTAATCTCTACAGCCTCTCATCAACTCTTCACTCAAGACTTACAATTTCTTCTATACACCCAGTTATTTTGGGGATTTGAGGCTGATAACAGCTGAAGAGATATGCCCCCATTAAAATCAAAATGGACTAGTCTTGTGTTTGAACTACAAAAGCTGACTTGAAAGTTGCTCTGAGAAAATGGAAGAGGGGAAAAAAAATAAAAGAACAAAGTTAAAGTAGACCCTATCACTTTTACATTGAAATAAATGTAATTTTGCACCAGTTTCTTGAAAATCAGAATTGGGTGCAACAAATACAAAGAAAAAAGACTAAGAGGATCAGCAAAATCAATTTGATTTTTAACAAAGCAGAGATTCCAGATTAGATTGACAGAAACTTCCTAAAATGCTCTCAGAGATGGGATGTAGCCATGCATTCTCAAAATTTTGCAGAAATAATTCCACTGAAATCACACTAGAAACAGAATGATGCCAGCACGTAAGAATTACATGTTTACAATGTGTACTCCAAACACATTGCACTATTTTAAAAATAGGAATAAAGAAATCCTGAAAACCAAAATAAGCAGTTTCATAGCAAAACGCTTAAAATCAAACAATTAGTAAAACCAAGTCTTGTCCCTCAAGACCAGTTATAATGTGCTTTAAACAAAAACAAAACAGCTAGAAAGCATGGATGAAGTCTTTTCCCAGGACCATGTACTTCAGAGGTCACATATTGGGCCGAGGAAGAATGGAAGAAACACAGCATTAACCCAGCAAGCATTCAGTAGTGAGCAAAAGAGGAGATATAAAAGAGGCAGGGATGATACAAAAGAAAGATGTAGGCAGTGGCCTTCTGAAAGGAACCCACAAGTAACAACGATAAAAATGAGGTTTGTCTGGACAAACACGAGGACTTTACTGTGAGGGTGGTGAGACACTGGCACAGGTTGTCCAGAGAAGCTGTGGATGCCCCATCCCTGGAGGTGTTCAAGGCCAGGTAGGATGGGGCTTCGAGCAACCTGGTCTAGTGGGAGGTGTCCCTGCCCATGGCAGGGGGGTTGGAACTAGATGATCTTGAAGGTTCCTTCCAACCCAAACTATTCTACGATTCTATGACTCTGCTGTACAGGCTCTGATGGTGCACAAGGCAGTCATCGCCCCCACCCTACAAACTGAGGTGGCTTGGGCGATGACACACAAATAAAGCACACATCCACACAGCAGGGCAGGGGCTGAGACATGAATTTCCAGGCTTCCTACTCACATCCTCTCCCCGCTCATCAATCAGAGCCCCGTGACTGAATAACGCTAATAAACAAAGCTCTTGTTTGGGTTGGTTTGTTGTTGTTTTTTAATACAGAGCTACAAACAAAATAAAGGTTGGATCTGAATAAACAGGAACGGTTGCAGTAAGAACTATGCAGTAAGTCATATTTCACTAAAGCAAACACAATGGCTGCACCCGGTGAGATGGGAGGTTCACCTAGCCCTGCAGCTTATCTCTCAGAGCTGACAAGTGCAGTTGCTAAGGGAAGCGTACAAGAGGCAAGCGTGTAGTGTTGCTCCCTCAAGGTGTTATCCCAGCTTCTAAAAAGCAGCAGCTCCGGGGGCTTCCTAAGCTGAGGTCATAGTTTTTAATAGCCCTAACTGCATTTTAATTCCATGAATGTTGTTAAATCCCTGTAACCTACTGGCACCCACAACACCCCGTGAGATTGAACTTCCTGTTTCAGCTATGCATCGTACAAAAAAATCCCTTCCTCTTGGTTGTTTCCAACCTGCCACCAATAGCAGGTGCATCATCCATTTGGTGAACAATTTGGTAAACAGGGAATGGCATTCCTCATTTACTTTCTCCGTGCTGCACATGCTGTTACAGATCCTTTCCTCCATCCTGGTGTTCCCAGACTGAAGAGCCCAACTTTATGTAGTTGTGACCTTTATGGAAGTTATTCTAGACAAGCCCTTCCACACTTCTGATTATCCTACAAGAGGTGCGTTTCTTGACAAGAGGCTGAAAGTGCAAACAGAAGTCAAGATTTGGGTGTACGATAGGTTTGTGTAGTGGAATGGTGATGTTTGCTGTTTTTTTCTCTATTAAATTTTTAAAAGTTTTCAAACCTTGCTTGTTTTTTGTCCTCTGCCGAACACAGTGGGGGCTGGTTTGGTTTTTTTTTTAGAACTAGCAACTGTAAGTCCACGTCATGTCTACATACATAAGTTAAGACCTACCCACCATGTGTATTATATTATATTTATTAATGATTAATTTTGTCCATCAGTATCATGAGACATTACTACAAGGCTCTACAGCAATCTTTCGTTTCTCCTACCCTGAACAATGTCTGTACTATCAGTGAATTTTGCCACCTCTGGCATCTCCTCCCCTCCCTGTATCTTTCAAAACATTTGTAAGTTGAATATCACAGGCTCTTACAGATTTGTTGGATCTCTAATGATGAGTTCCCTCCCTTGCAAAAAAGGACAATATATTCTTACTACTTGTTTCTTATTTTTTAATTAGTTATTACTGAGAGGCCTGTATGTTTTATCCTATGATACTTAAGTTTCTTCAAGAGCTTTTGATGAAGGACATGCTCAAATGAGTTTTGGAAGACCAACTAGCTTCTATCAAATGGATACCCTGGTCCATATGTTTAGTTACTTTTTCAAATAAATTTTAGAGATTCTGGGTTCTTCTATGAAAGCTATGCCAATTCTTTCTCTTTTTATTGTACTTATCCATAAATCTAATGATTTAGAAGGGGGCCTAGGGACTATTGCAGCTCCTACTAGTTTCTCAGATTAGGTGTCATATTTATCACCTCCCTTTTTTTCAGACCAGGAAGCTTTTAAGCATTACACCGTCATCACTGGGTTGACAGTTTTGTACTTTACTTCTTTTAACTTGCATGGATGCCATCTGGTCCTGGTAATTTTTCACTGTCCACTCTTGCCAGTTTCTTCTGAAATCTCTTCTTATAATGCTTTTATTGATGACAAATCTTCTGCTATGTTCTCGACAGAGAAATATGCCAGAATGGGCATATCCCTAAATACCTTCCCTACTTCGATCATTTACGAGCCCTGTAGATTTTCTGTCAGGATTTTACCAACTTAAAGATAGCTTGAAAATGGTTTTACTATTAGTTTTTGCCAAGCTATTCTTCAAAATCTCTTTTGGCCTGCCTTATTTTGTTTATATATTTAACTTGTTTATGCTTTATTTTCCTCATTTAGGCACAGCTTCAACTTGAAGAAAGCCCTTTTACTTCTAATAAAAGAAGTCCTTTTAATAAGAGACATCCTCTTAGTCCTTCACCCTGCTGTTTGGCTATGCAAACCTTTTTTTGGTCTTTTAAAGCCTTTTTCTGGAAGTCAGCTTGCAGTGAGCTCCCATATTTAAACAATCTTCATGACTCCTATAAACATTTTAAATTTTGGCTCTCTTTCTTTTTAAACAGTTTTCACATTTTTATGTAGTTTCCTCTTTGAAGTTCAACATTGCCATGGGAGATTTTTTCCCCCTTTTTCTTGCTATTTCAAGAATACTGCATCTCAGTATATTAGTTGCTGTCACACAGACATTCTACGTGTATTTTGGTCCCGGTCTTTCTGATGCTGTCTAAGACCAGGTCCTAGAATTATTTTTAATTACTTAGAGTTACTTTCTTTTTTTCAAGATAAACAAATAGCTTCTGTATAAGCAATGATTAAAAAAAACTAAAATTTTACTCAGACTCACCCCTCCCTCAGGCCATTTACCCAATCTCAATTTGGTAAATGATGTCTCCCACTGTTATTGCATTTCCCATCTTCATGTCCTGTTTGAACTTATTTAGGTTGTCACAGGCAATGTCACTATTTAGGTAGGACAGTCGGTACTACAGTCCCAATACTGTACTGCAGTCCTGTGGTTCTATGGTTCTACTTTCCCTGTTTAATCTCATAATTTCAATCTGTAGGGACTTGTTGCTCTTGTGATGTAGTTAATCTATGAGACTTAACTCTGTTTACTTCAAGAGAAAAAAAATCTGTTCTTTGACAGGCATAACTTTACCTGTCTTTCCCGTGTAATTAGTGGCACCAGTCTTTTTTCAGTGGTGCCCAGTGACAGGACAAGAGGTAATGGGCACAAACTTGGACATAGAAAGTTCCATCTAAACAAGAGGAGGAACTTCTTTCCTTTGAGGGTGGCAGAGCACTGGAACAGGCTGCCCAGAGAGGTGGTGGAGTCTCCGACGCTGGAGGCATTCCAAACCCGCCTGGACGCCATCCTGTGCAACCTGCTCTAGGTGTCCCTGCTCTGGCAGGGGGGTTGGACTAGATGGTCTCCAGAGGTCCCTTCCAACCCCTGTGATTCTGTGATTTGTCACCAATATTAGCCTGTCACATTGATTATTTTTCTTCCACTAAGTTTCTAACGTGCCTATTACATCAGCATTCTCATTTATAACCAGTAACTTTAGTTTCAACATTTTTTTCCCCAGACTTTTAGTATTTGTACTGAAACACACACGTATTTGGCCCAATTGCCTCTGCTTCTTTGCTCTGGTTAAGTGGAATTCTTGGAAATTTCTGCTAGTAAGAGTCAGTTAAAATTAGTGAGAACCTCAAAATTTGGCTCAATAAAAATTAGTATGATTCGTTGGTTAACCTTACCTAGTTCTCATGTGATGTATGTCAATCTGTGATTGTAGTATGAGAAAAAATAAAGCAGGTTTACTAATAACTTGCCTCATGAACCACCTTATCATATCTAAAATAATTTCCAAGGGAAAGGGAACTGCTTAAGTTTAAACTCTACCTGGATTCAAATCCACAGTTCTGGTTTATAGTGAATAAGTGGCATGAAGTGCCTTCAGGAGCACTAAGAGTCTCTAAGCTCTCAGGAGCTTGTTCTAAAAACTCTGCATAACCCCCTGCATGGATTTACATAGTTTTCATCTCAGCTCCATCTGTCTTTCTTCTGCCTAGTTTCCAGTTACTCAAACTTTCTGAAAAAGCAGTATATTTCACCCACGGACAGGGGGCGGGGGGTGGGGGGAAGGTAAAATAGAGCTAGCCTCAATCTTCGATTTCATTCTGCTGATCAAAGGATTCAGAGAAGGAGCCTTCTTTCTTCTTCTCCACCCTCCCAATCAGGGAAAGAAAGCCAAGTCAAACAGTGTCTTTAAATGGTCCAGAGGGAACAGGAATATCTTCATTTCCACAAGAGAGGAACACACGTTGCTGTAGTGCTTTGGAAGAAGCTGAGTTTTTCTATCTAAAAAGTAGCAGCATGCTGAGAAATCAGCATTAATAATAAAAAAAAAATTAAATTTTATTTCAGAAAGAGACACTGTAGTAATTCATCTCCTACTTTTTCTCCAAAAAGTGCTCCATTTTTTCACCAAAACTGCTGTAGGCTTTATTGGAGAACCTAAGAAATCTTGTATGTACTGGCACGCGTCAGGATAAAGCATATACACAACGCACGTGTGCTTTGCCTAAATGAACAGCTGGTGGGAGAGACCAGATCAGAAAAGACGAGGTAAAGAACCAAAAAAAAAAAAAAGCAGCCTATAAAGCTGAGAGCTGGAAAAGCTCAAGGAGCAAAAAAGAAAGCATTAGCCAATCCAGTCTGGAGATGGGCATCTAAGTAAAAACTTCAATAATTTATTTGAAGCTGTTGCCCCCATCATTTATTCTTGCCTGATGACTGTGGTTGTCTAGGCTTAAAGGAAAGACTGCCAAGAGATTTATTTCAATGATTACAACCCCTTGTTGGCCACAAACTCTATTTTCAATGCAATACAGATGACAGAAAAAAGGAGGCAAAAATAGAAGTTAAAGGGAATGCAGATTAAGAACAGATGGAAGGCACTTTTTACTCAGAGAATAAACATGACAAATGACTTATGAACAAGGTTGCCAGAAGGTCATTCAATAAAAAAATGTCATATTAGTGAAAAGCATGGGTCAAAGCTTTATTCAGGCACAACTCCCACCAGTTTCAGTGGGACTCCCACCTAAGGAAGAATGGCAAAGATATGACCCTGAAAGTGTTCAGAAAAGTTGGCGTGCCAAAATGTTATTCCTAAAAATATCCGTGTACCCTAATTTGTTTTCATTTTTAGTATAGATCACTTCTTGAATAAGCTCTGACTGCACAGCCTATTTTTAAATGCTTCTTGAATATGGTACCTTCATTCTCACTTTAAGATGTATCGGTATCTCTAAACACATGGCAGCGGCGTCAAAAAATGCAGAAGTTACTGCTACTTTTTCATGCTGTTTATAACTGCATATGGGAAAGCTCCTTCAGATGCAGGATCAGTTTTGACTCTGAACTTAGACTCGAGTAGGGAAAGGAGAGAGAAGCAAAGCTGTAGAGCAGATTGGTCAGACTGGAAAACACTATGCCTTAGAGCAAAACCTCAGTCCCACGCATCCTGACATCGCTTTGCTTCCTGACGCAACACCCCTCCTGCACAGCACGGAGATGCTATCATCTGACACAAAATGGCTTCTGCTGTAGGATTTTCAAATAAAACCAAGTCTTGAATCAGGAAAAAACATCTCAAAGGGTTTTATTCTCACTACACAGGTTTTCAGTCTGTGTGTTTGCTTCCCGTCTATTAGCTAAACCTGAAGTAGAAGACACTTGAACTGCCAGTTCTGCCATGGTATTCACCGAGCTGCCCATTACAACTATCACTGTGCATCTGGAAGGAGAACATGAGCAGAAAAACCTATCTGGTAGCCAAGAACAAAGTAGCTCTGCTCCCATGTGTCACCAGGTCCTCCCTGCTCCTTTAGGAGGAACCATTACTGTTTCCTCTAATTCCTTGTCACAAAAAAGGAAGAAAGGCCAGAAAACCCTCCCAGTCAGGAGAAAACTGCTAATTAAAAGTAAGCAGGGAATGTCCTAGCTCAGGCCACATCCACAGAAGCTTCTCCTTTGTTCAGCCAGTTAAAATTCATTGCTCTACGACAAAAGCCTGTCGAAGCAAGTTCCAGATAAAAGCTGATCAAGTACCTTGACATTTGACCGGTCTAGTGGAAGGTCTCCCTGCCCACAGCAGTGGGATTAGAACTAGATGACCTTTAAGGTCCCTTCCAAACCAAATCATTCTATGATTCTGTGATTCTATGACTGTACAAAGGAGTTTCATTGGTTCTTCAAGGGTAAAGAAAGACCGCTTTCACAACAGTCTATGCTGCTGAAACTGTTGACCCAAAGCCAAGGAATGGGGCCGGGCCCTGGTTAGCAGCATGCACTCAGCCCTAGAAAGGCTTCTTCTTGCCAGTCCAGGACTTTGCCTTCCCTTGGGCTCCTAGACTGGCCGGGGTTCAGCCGCCTTCCCTACTCACCTTGTGATGTTACGCATGTGAGTAAAAGCAAGAAGAAACCAAATCCTGGGAATTAGTAACAGGACTCTGACTGACTTCATCACTGCAGGCACTCAAAAGCTAAGGGAAGAGCTTGTGTAAGCCAAAAGCCTGAGCCTAATGAGAAAAAAGGAGCACAGCTGGTATGATTTGAGGCCAAGCAGAATATTTGAGCTTTCTTCACCCTGGTTGACCCCAGCTATCCATGTGTTTAGCATAATTCCTGAGGGTGCAAAAATACAGCGTGGAACAGACCAAATGCTCTTACAATGTTTTTCACACAAAGATAGTATAGTGTTGTACTCGTTAAACAAAATATACAATAAGTGATCTTTTTGCATAATCTTGGAACAAGAATAAAGGAAAACTGAATTGCCAGTTGATGCTGCCATTTAATGCGGTTTCTATTCTATTTCATAAGAATCATGAAAACTGTAGCTGATCCATGTAACTTTTTTATATTTCCATCTCTGAAAACATTTCTCAAGTGCAGTAAAATAATACACAATCTGTCTGTAACACAGAGTCAGATGGCTGCATATGTCAAAAGAATCAGCCAAAGCCAAAAACACCAAAATCATTACATTTAAAATAAAGACACCTTAAGATCTGCATTGTAAAAAGTTTCCTCAGGGCAAACCTGACAGGATGGGGGAAAATACTCAAGAAAAATCTAAGCAAGTCTAATTTACTAAAGGACTAAAGTGAAACAGGAATACTGGAAAAGAGCTGAAAAACATTCTAAGGAATGACTCGTAATGTTAGCAAGACGGCAAACAAATTACCTAACAATCTGGCTTAAAAAACCCTATTGTCTGCTAAGATCTATAAAAAGTGGGAGGTCAGTACCATATTATCAGATATAGCTGAGTAGCAGTTGTTATAATGGATGCAGTCAACAGTAACTTATTACAAGTATATGTAGCATTGCAATATGGTGTCAACATCGCAACACAAAGTGCTTTCATAATGTGTTTCCTCTTCCAGTCCATACTAGATCCCATTTATCTAGAAAAATGGTAGAGAGCAACTGAGGAATTTCCAAAGTTTTCTCTGTGTTCTATTTAAAATCATATTGAACAGCTTTAGTTAAAGAAAAAAAAGTGCTTCCTCAAGTCAGTAAATCAGCATATTTGCCAAAATTGTTTAGATTTAGTTCTGGGGGAAAAAAAAAATGCACAGAAAATTATTGTATTGCTCACAGCACTAAGCCAGAGTAGCGAGAAAGAATTCTGTGTGCAGCCAAGGGACGCTGAAAAGAAATGTACATTTAAATTTCTCCATTTGATACAGGCTGCTCCGTTGCATGTGCAAAACGATGCCCTGTTCCGCAGCCTGTCTTAGAGCAGCAGTACCAGGCCGTTTCGGCTGTGCAGGCCACAAAAGATTTGCATTAAATATGGATTTGTAGGACTCCGTTTTCTCAGGGTAGGGAGCTGGCTTTCTCAGCAGCATACACCTGCACGCTGGGAAATGTCAGGGTATATTTTGTGTTGCAAACAGACCGTTCCTTTAGCCTGCGGACACCGATGGTTCAAATACCACCCACTCGAGTCCATTAACAGCAGGCTTAGAGATTCCAGCCCTGACCACTCCAAAGCCAAACTTCCCAAATCCTCTGCTCCAACCTCAGTCTCCTACTATGCATAAACAGAAATCAAAGAGTACCCTGCAGACATGCTGTCTTAATGATTTTCAGTACCATTTTTAAAGTGCAAAAAGTTTGAGAGTTACTGGTTTAGACTTGGATACCAAGACAGCAACTTAAAGTACGTGGCTATCCATGTGTTTTAGAGCTTGTTTTATGACTTTATCCAGCTGCTTCTCTATTGACAGTCACATTATTGAAAATATGAAAGTCTGGCATAGAAAATCTAAAGGACATCTGCCAGTTCCAGGATTAGGAAAACATGTCATTATTATGGACATAACAGAGCAATCTAAATCTAAAAAGAATAGATAGAAAACTAGAAATCTAAAGGCAAACTACCTTTCCAATTAATACAATGAGTCAGTATACTGATCTCACAAGGCAGAAAGTGCCTTCCCGCTCACATGATGTAGGAAAAACAAGGCATTTAGAGAAAGGCTTGATTTAAAAAAAAAACAAAACAAAACAACACACCAAATCCAACACTACAACCAAAACAGAAATAAAGGGCGTATTAGAAACAGGCATCTGTATGAAAATCAAGTTTCAAAAGTAAAAAAGCATTCAGAATAGAAGGGCCTTAATGCTAATGGTAATGTAAAATAAAGAAAAGCAAGTGGAAATAGAACCAAAAACATAAAAGCAAAAATGTTAGATCCTGAGTCTTTTCAAGCCAGAGGAATTCTCTCATTGCCTTGAATGACCTCTGGATTAGGACCACTGGCTCCATCAGTGTTCATGAGTCAGGACACAAATTTGGAAGCATCTTCCCAGATGGATCACACTTTCCCTCACTTCCCTTTACATCACCTGGTAGTATTCTGAATCAGATGTTTTAGTTAGAAAATTAGAAGCACCACTAGTCTGATCTAGTAAAACAGCTCCTCTGCTCACTTGATAAGTCATTCAACTTGCAAAGGTCAGTATGCTCCTGGGCTCACTGTAGATTAGACAAAACTGGTAAACATTGAATGCTCGGCTATTCTACAGACTCTTAGTACCACACAGGCACAGTTTTGAAACGATGAATATGACATATTTTACCAGTTTTACCTGTTTCCCAAGACACTTCCAATGGGATGACCAAAGATTAAGAATAGGGAGATGGATGAAGAGGATCTCAAGCAATTTTCTGTCTTTTCAAGAGAATATATATTAATGTATCAGTATGAGAAATATGACTCGTTACACTCGTTACAGAAGTGAGAAAACAGATCAAAGAGCAGTGAGCAGATGAAGTTGGTTATTATAACAGGAAATGAAGAAGGTATTAACGCTATCAGCGAGTCCAGAGGAGGGCCACAAAGATGATTGGAGGGCTGGAGCATCTCTCCTGTGAAGACAGGCTGAGAGAGTTGGAGGTGTTCAGCCTGGAGAAAAGAAAGCTCTGGGGAGACATTATAGCCCCTTCCAGTATGTAAACGGGGCCTACAGGAAAGATGGGGAGGGATTCTTTATCAGGGACTGTACTGATAGGACAAGGCGAAACAGTTTTAAACTGGAAGAGGGTGCATTTAGATTAGATATTGGAAAGAAATTCTTTACTGTGAGGGTGGTGAGACACTGGCACAGGTTGCCCAGAGAAGTTGTGGATGCCCCATCCCTGGAAGTGTTCAAGGCCAGGCTGGATGGGGCTTTGAGCAACCTGGTCTAGTGGAAAGTGTCCCTGTCCATGGCAGGGGGGTTGGAACTAGATGGTCTTGAATGTCCCTTTCAACTCAAACCATTCTACAATTCTATGATCTAAGTTTCAGTACTTTATTTAGCTATCTAAGTTAGAAGCTTATGCATATGAAGAATAAACAATGAATGGAGACTGTGGATCTAGTCTAATGGGATGCTGGAAATTCCTTTGACTATGTCCACGGAGTCTCTGTTCTTAAATTATACACCTAATGCTAAGTAGTAAAAATCTCACCCCATAAGTTGTGATGCCCAAAAGGAAAAAAAACAAACAGGAGAAAAAAACAGTGCAAACTCCACCCAAATAAACAGAAAAGTGAAATTTCAGCTGAAATGGCACTCCAAAATTTTAGTTCTAGTCTTCTGTAACAAACAAGTTACTTGAAAAACCGCAGTAGCATACCATCATTTAGATAATATTTCATTATGTTGCCAATAGAAAAACTGCAACCTACTTTAACAAAATAGAATTTTTATGGATCATGTAGCAGTTTTACCTGTGCCACATACTCCAAGCTCAAAGAAAAGGGAGAAAAGTGTGATAATTTTGTGATATTTTGAAATTCCAGCAACAAAATGTAGGGTTTTGTCTACTGGCTCACGAGAATAACACTGTTGGGCCAAAGACATCTATAATACAAATAAGTTTTGCCTAGATAAAAAAATTAGGGAAAGAGAATGGCACAGGAGACTTCGTGACTGTGGTGTGTTCCTGTACTGAATCTGCCAAGGTTGGTTTGGCTCCTTGCTCTAAGCAATGTACATCTAGTGCTTGTGTGGCAAACAGAAATAGCCAGTGCTTTGGATCACACTGGCTTAGTTTTTTCTTACCCTTCCAGAATGTCCCTCTTCGTGCAAGATGAGGTTCAATTGGGTACGTTAAATCTAAAATCTATCTATGTTGGAGGCATTTCCAGGGCAATCGCAATGAATGAAATATTTTATTTATTCACATTAAAATTCCAGTGAAGTAAAAGACAAGTGCAACCAATGGGAAATGAAGTAACTATTGATGAAAACATCTTCTGTTTCACTATGAAAAACATGACTTCCAAAGCTTTGCACTTTGGATGAAGATTTTTTGACTGTTTATAAACAGCAACACTTAATTTTGAAAACTTCAATGCAACATTTCACCACTTGAAATTTCATCTGCTCACCTCTACTTTGATAGACTCCCATCCCTTTGACAGCCCTCCCAGAGAGCTGGCACCCTGAAAACCCTGAGCAACCTGAAGCTCAAAAGTGAGACTTCCAAGTCCAACCACTAGAAAGGGGAATTTGGGGGTTTTTGGGTTGGGTTGGGTTTTTTGCTTGGGTTTGGTTTTGGGGATTTTTTTTTTGGGGGGGGGAAGGCTTCAGCTCTACCACATGGATACCAAATTAGTGTCCTAACGGTGAACAAGCCTGAATTACCTGAGTTTCCAGGTTCCTGGTTTCACAGGGTGAACCAAAGTTCTCAAATCCACAGCCAAATGCCAGTGTCCCAGAACTTTGAGATGTGCTGGCAATTGGTGTGGGCTGTGAGAGCAGCAGGACATTGACTGTGGACCCAGGAACCAAGAGCTAGCTATGATTAGGTCTCCAGGTTGAAGAATTGACCTAGGACTGTGGAGCTCAGGAAACTCAAAGTCTTCAGTTTCACTGCTGACTCGAAGGAAGGACAGTTCTCAGATCCCCAGTAATGTCCTGGGTAGACAGCCAGGAAAACAGGCAAAGTTTCATCAGAACCCTGCTGATGCTTTCACAGAACTTCAGCAACAACAATAGCCTTCTGTGACTCATTTCGGTCTGGTAAATAAGAACATGTCAATTTAAAATTATTTAATTGAAAAGTTCCTGGTAAGGAAAAATAAAGTTCTAAGAGCTGGAGAATGGAAAGAAGGTGGAGTCCAACAGAAACACTCCAAAAGAAGGAAAATAGCAACACTACAACCTGACAAGCCTGGGAGAAAGAAATAAAACATTCACATCAGTGAATAAAAAAAGAGAAATACTTCTCAGGGAATTAAACAGCAGCCAAAATCTTCCAATATAACAAGACAAAGTCTGGTATTCACATACATACAGTGAGAATGAGCCAAGCTAAACCCATGATGTGGGCAAGGAGGAAATCCAAGACCCGAAGAGCAATTCTGGCTATGTGATTTACTGAAATCACACTCCAGTATTTCTTTTTAGAAGGAGTTAGTTTAATTTCACTAATAATGAAATTATCTTGAAACTCACCTAAATCAAAGACAGCTCTGGATCTCCTCCAATCCCCAAAAGACATATTAAGTGACTTAAATGATAAAGATGATGAAAAAACTAAGGCTGAGATGAGCAGTCCCCAGGCGGATGGTAGGGCAGTCAGGTTAGCTATGAAAATACGATCTCTGAATAAGGTAAACTATAAATATCATTTGTA
Organism: Burhinus bistriatus; assembly: GCA_013397275.1. Classification (NCBI taxonomy): domain Eukaryota; kingdom Metazoa; phylum Chordata; class Aves; order Charadriiformes; family Burhinidae; genus Burhinus; species Burhinus bistriatus. The sequence goes on along the minus strand of VYXH01005044.1, from coordinate 292,219 downwards.
TCAAGTTTGTGGTCCATACTGTAATCAGGCTGTGGTTCTAACATCCAGTCAAATATAGCTAAAGTTTAAAAGTCCACAATTCTCTGAGGTGGGTTAGAAAAAAAACAAACCCTTGAGTTGGAATTTAATTAAACAGGTATCATGAATGCACAATAACCATGATTTGCATGACCTTTTGACCATTTTCTGACTAAATCTTTTGAGAATAATGGCTGTTACAAGATTTTAAATCTAAACTGACAATAATAAGCAGATCCCTTGATGACTCTATTTCAAAACAACTATTTTAGGAACAAATTCCAAACTGAGATTTCAAATCTAGTCCCACATCACCTAGATATCCTCTGCAGTTCCTATTTTAATTTTATCCACCTCCAGTTTTGAATGCCTAACCACAGAATGCTTTTCAGCACACTATATTACAAAGCTCATTTGCATTACATTTATCATTTGCACTCAAAGTTCCACAGCACAAAGATGGAATAAATGGAAAAGAAAACTAAATTGCATTCTAAATAGGGAAGATTTATTAATAAGAAAAAAATCTCTAATGCACAAAATCAGAGTCAAAAGTGTCCAGAATTAGTGTAGATGTTTTAATGCATCACTTTGAGTCTAAGCAGTCAAGTAGAATGAAATGTTTGAAGTCATTAAACGTGTTTGGCCCCAGAATAGGTTAAACATTTCCTAATGATGTAAAGTGAGAAAACAGTTATGGAATCAGAAAGCACCAGCTGAGCTGTAAGGTGCACTGCTGTAGGCTGTATACTTAGAGGAAAGAACAGAAACCACCTTCACACAACACTTGAAAAGCAGAAAATCAACTTGGCACTTAAAAGAGGTTGCAGTAATGTGTCTACTGTAAGCTGATCACCCAAAACAGCAATAAAAGGCAAGGGCCATGCCAGCCTTACCTCCTCTACCTTTCCTAAGTAGCAAACTAAGTAAAAGCTTAGCCAAGCACTAGGACCACTACAGCGAAGTGCCTGTGGCACTCCATCCCCTGGCTTGCAGGGGAAACAACCAGCCCCCATCCCCAGGTGGCTCCTGATACTGCCTCAGGACCGCTGCCACCTTCCTACATCACTGACGTAAAATCAAACTTTTCCAAAAGGAGTTGTATCCTGAATATGGAGAACTTAACTATAATATCACCTCTTATCTCAACAGAAGGCACACGGAGAGCAGTGGTGGGAATGCCAGCTTAACTTAAAGAAAGGTGGAGATCCAGCAACAAAGAACCTGTTGGTGAGTAAAGATCAGGTGTGCTGGGTTCAATTTTGCCACTGACCTAGATGGGCACCTGGACAAATATTTTGTCATTTACCTGTGTCACATATAAAGTGGGTGTAAATGATATGGGTCTCCCGACGGAGACTTTCGGAAAACTGGCATGTATTATAAAAATTTTGAATGAAAACCAGGAACTATGGAAAAGAAAATAGATTGAAAACAAAAAGGAAACACAAGTCATTTACATATGCTGGAAATTTGGTTTGGAAAGTAATACATCTGGTAGAAAGATTCGTCATTATCATGAGAAATGGCAGCATATCTTAAATTCTGCCTGAGAAAGGGATCATTGAAAGGAAATACCTTGCCATAACATCACAATAATGAAAGCACTCGAGCAACTCAAGTCATCCCAAGTATTGTGTTAACAAGAGATACTGAGCCAAATAAATTTCTGGGCTAACTCCACCGAAGACAGCTGTTACACCAGGGATAAATCTGATGCATTCTTTATTATAAGAAAGGCAGTCAGGAGGACTGCTGCCAATATACAAAGACAAATGATACAGAACAGTGGTAAATAAAATAAAGTAACTGATTAGCAACACTGCATGAAGATCCCCTGTAAAGTAAACGTATCTTCAGAACTCTTTATCTGTCAACCTGTCCATGGCGAGACATACCTCTACACATTAGCATTCCTATTCATTTTTTATGACTGTTATGAGCAGTTTGTCACATTTCAGGTTTTGACAGTTATCCTAAACTATCTTGCTGCTCAATCCATACTCATGGCAGAGAGTGGTTTCACTAACTTTTAGTTTTTAAAAGATTATTGGAGTTATATATTATACTATTTAGCAATGAGTGACTCAGCAACTCTGAAATGTACTCAAGTTACAGCCTTCATATGTAGGATGACATTTACTTTGTGAAAACATCATTACTGCATATGTATGTACGTATAAGCACACATTGTGCATGCAGTCTGTGTTCTACCAGTAGCATAATGATAGAACAATAGCGCTCAGTACATAAAATAGTGTGTTAGGGACTTGGCTATCCAGAAGATCCAGGGAAAGTCCAGAAGGTCTAGGGAACACTATTTCAAAACTAATGAAGAAAAGTTTTGTCTAAGAGACAACCGTCAAGAGACCTGGTTTCTATTTTTGCTATTGACTTGCTACTTTTACTTGCCAAGGAGAGACAGCAGTTAAATTCTTCAGAACTAGACTTAAAGGTATCACGTCTTTTGGTGAAAGACTAGACAACGTATCATTAGAAAAATTACGTAGTTACGTCAACAGCATGTGAAAGAACAGGATTGTTGAGCAGGTGGATACACACAGTCTGTTGGGAAAGAACCAGAATGGCTTCTGCAGCCGGAAATCCTGTCAGTCGTGTGACGCTGCCATGAAGAACATGGGTAAAGGTGACCCAGAGGACATAATATATTTAGAGTTCAAAAAAAGCTTTTGACAATCAAAGCTTATAAGAGAAACTAAGTTGCCATGGTACCGGAGAAAAGGTCTGTTTACAGACAACGCTGGTTAAAGGACAGGAAGCAGGGACTAGGGCTTAATGGTCTCTTTTCAGGATGGAGAGGAGTCAACAGTGAAGTCCTACAAAGTCTGGTGCTGGGACTGGTTTTAGTCAACTTTATCAGTGACCTGAATAAAAGAGTAAACAGTGAAATCTTCAAGACTGTGGATGATCATAAGCTGTCTTAGACAGCCAAATGCTTTACCTGTGGCACAAAAACTCCAGAAGAACCTTGCAAAACAGAGTGTGTGGGCAAAAGAGACACAGACGTGCTTCAAAACAGATAGACATAAAGTAGCATACCTATAGGAAAAACAGCCATATCTACACAACTACGGGCTCAGAAGTGGCAGTTACCACACAGGAAAGAGGTCTTGGGGTCATTGTTGACATTTCTCTGAAATTTTTAGAATCCAGGGGGTTGTGATCAAGATTTACAGTGAAGGCATGGATAAGGTGAACGTGGAACTGTTATTCATCAAATCCTCAAAGCTAGAAGCAGAAGGTATTGAATGAAACTATTAAGAACTTTTTAACAGATAGAAGAAAGTAATTGTTTTGTACACACGCAGGCTGTGGAGGCAGAGAGTGTCAGTGTGTTTACAAGGAGCTTTGGCAAACTTACACAGAGAGGTCCATAAACGGACACTAATCGAACCAGGAAGGGTTGGACCCTGATACGACTGTGGATGCTGAGAGGGTGCAGAATGTGGCTAGGTTTACATGCTCTCCTTCTGCCACTGTCAGACACACAGTAGTGACCTAAATGAACTCTTGGTCCAGCTGGTATGGAATTTCTTTCTGCTTTTTTATGACAGTTATGTTATATCAGATTTACTTTAACATTTATGAACCATTACTCACTACAGTTATATTTCAATCAAAATAAAAAACAATTGCCAACTCCTAATGGACATCATGTGGTATAGACTTTTTTTGTACTGCCTTTTGAAGGAAGAGCTTTTACATGGGGCAGGAATTTTGTTTTCAGATATTATTAAGTTTATTAACTTACTAAGGATGGGATCTACCTTAATTTTCCATTTGGCTGCGTTGCAAATCAAGGATAGTGTCATTATTCTGAGATAAATACCTTTGAAGACCAGGGCAGTGGCTTGTCAAATTTCTCTCAGTAAAAAACTGGATGGAGTCAGGAAATGTGATACCAGAGACTACCACATGGTAAAGTGAGAATAACCCTATATTCACATAGCTTTCCCTTACCTATTTTTACATTGCTGGCGTTGGAAATCATATAACATTAAATTCCAAATTATCAAAAACAAATTCAATAAAACAAAACAAAAAAACCCCTAACAGTGTTCTGGTGGCTGATTTTAAGCTGAGCTTTTTGGGGCAAACAAATCAAAGATATTGATTTTGCTAGGTAACTGTAGGTAAACTGACTTGTCAGTATATTTAGGAGTAACTGGAGAGATGAAGTATTTCAACATCTACTCATGTTGAACATCCTGGATTTTCTACATTTATGGAAGACATTTTAAAGGATTTTTGTATCACTTGTACCTTTAAATCATGCCTTCTAAACTGCTTTATTATATTAGAGCGATAACTTTTAGCATAGCTACAATGTACGGGAATGCCAGGAACCAAGACTGCAGAATCACCTCACCCCGAGTAAGATTTTCAGTGTTTTGAGTCATCGATACAGTGCCTTCTCACAGCTATTGGATACAGAAATGGGTTGTACATACGCATAGTAACATTTCAAGGACTTGCCTGTAGAAAAGCTGACAGATAAGGTTCCATTGCTGGCAACAGGGACTTGCCTGGGCCTCTCATTCACAGCAAATATAACCATTTATTTTTAAGATTTTTTTCTACCCTTATTAATTTGTTTTCACTATTTTCCTCATTCACGGTTTCAGCATTCTTCAGCTAATGGTCAGAAACACCTGCTCAGACAACTTCCACTGATCATTTCCTACCTGTGGTAAGACACATTCTTACTATTCTGATATTCTTCCTTTCCACAAAGGCAGATAATAGATCATGAAATGAGATGAGCGAAAAGGCAGTTGTTATAAATGCCTATCATCTTAATATATTAGCAGTTTAGCACCTAAGGGCCCAAAAATCTAGATGAAGTATGATGAGGCCCTAATCTAAACTTTATGTCATTGGACTAGATAATGATAATAAACAAATAGGCACAAATCAAACACAGCTTCTTAATCGCAGGGGTTTGTATACACAAATAAATGAATAATATTAAAATACATCCCACCCCCACTTCAAAATAACATATTTCTTAGGTTCATTTTTTATGATTACTTTTAATACAAATTTTCTGTGTGTGAAAACTGTGTCCTCTTTTTTAGAGCAAAATGGCAATTTTGGTAAGAAATATAGGCCTCATGCTTAGTGAGCTATATAAAAAGAATGCTGACACTCGTCAAATGTCGGTGTACAAACACTAAACAAATGCATCACCAGGTCTGGGGTAAACTAAAGGCACCTGAAAAGCAGATAACACCCCCCTCATTTTGGATACCTACAACTCAGGGACAGCATCTCCGTTAACAGGAGGGACTGAATAAAAGGCAAGGACAATGCCCGACAAATGCTCAGCCCCCACCGCAAAAAAACACGTCCACCTTTCGGCGTATTTGGGCGGATTTCATAGCAAATTGGCTAAAAAAAAAACACAACAAAAAAACCCAACAACAACAACAAAAAACCCCAAAGCTCCCCCCCCCAAAAAAAAAAACAAAAAACCCCAAACCCTTGCAGCAGCTACACGGCACGCAGAGGATGGCTGTGCACAGCCTCAGGCCCGCCGGGCTCCAGCCTCCTCCCAGCCGGGGCAGAGGCGGGCCGGGCAGGCGGCGGGGATGCTGCGG